>JAJOOS010004618.1:0-15267 GCA_029582725.1 Solanum chiquidenum
TGATTCTTGAATAACCTCTCATTCAAGGAGTTCTATCAAAGATTTTCAAAAGTGATTCAAAGACCAAAATTTCCAATTTTCAATCTAAACATGGGTCCCTTGTCAAACGTTTTTCTAAATCATTCTATTGATGAATTAATGTGGGATTAAGGTTTTTAAGATAATTTTCGAATGACTTCTGAGGAACCCATGATCCCCAAATTCTCAAAAATTGGCCTATGATGTGGTTCTTTGTGAATATGATCTCTATTGGTGAAATTATGTTTAGATTAGATTATATTGATGTTTCCTATGATTATTTATACTTATTCATGTTGAATTGTTAGTATATTCATGAGTTGAGAATTATGGCCCTCTGGGCAAAGTTATGGGTTGATCCCTTTGTTTATAGAATTGTACTTAGATTATGTTTATGTTATTTAATTACATTGTTGATTCCTATTTCTATCTATGTCAACTGATTTTGAATTGTTGGGGATTGATCTTTGATGATCATGGCTTAGAGAATTGGTAAGTTGACCTAACTTCTAGTCTATAGTATGAGAATTGATGTTGTATGGTTTGGTCCACTTATGATGGCGGTATTTACTTCTTGTCTATCTATGCATGTTGAGATCATGTCCTTGAAGGCAATAGATGTGAAGTGTATGATTAGCAATGTATGAATATGTGTTGCATAAAGGTGTTTATGTGAAAGGCTTTCTCACATATGTACACACACATGAATGAATGAATAAAGTTTATGATAATCTAGTGAAAGTGAGTCTCTTGAAAGGTTTCCTCAATTGTACTGTAAACTAGACTATGTTATGAATATGGTATGACTATGTGAAAGGTCATTCTCACATAATGTAGGTTCTATGATGAAAGGCCATTCTCATCTTAGAAACCTTTGAGCTATATGATTTGAGGGATTAAGTCCCTAAAGCCTATTTTATGAACTAATGTTAGATAAAGGCTTAAAGATATTTAAAAAGGGAGTTGGAGCTTAGCACCGAGTGAACATGAAAAATGAGAGTGGGGGCTTCTCGTTTAGTAAGTCCGGTTTCCCACCAGAGAACCTTCACGTTTAGAAAATCCAGGTTCCCAACATAGATGTTGTCTCACGAGATGGAAACCTCCACGTCTAGCAAGTCAAGGTTTTCTAGTTGCAATCTCCTTGTTTCATAACTACGTGCCCTCAAAGGTCTTAGCTTAGTGGATCCACTAGATAGCTATTATGTATGTAGGTCCTACCTTGGCAAGTAGTGCCCTCTCTTTTCGGTGTGGGAGTAGAACACCGGATTCCATGTGGCTCACGTGGTCTATGTCGGTTATGGCAATGTCTCCCGAAAGTTAAGAAATGAACTAAGATAAGAATATGAACTCTAGTCATGATTTATTGAAGAGTTACTTAGTGTAGATAGGACTACGGACCCTACTTATGGATTGCACAAGTGGACTCTAACGGAAGTTATGATTACGTTCTTAATGTAATGAAGACTATGGTGTATGTATGTTAATATGAAATCATGTTAAGATTGATTTTACTTATGTCAAGACATGAAGTATGATTATGCATGTGAATTCCACTTATGACTTCTTGATGGGTTTTCTTAGTATATGTGGGGGTATGGGACTCCATGTGTACATTGCACAAGTGAGCTTGTGAAGGGGTTGTGAGGGTGGTTTACCAATGATATGAATTAAATGGGTTATGACTAATGATGTAGTAAATGAATGAGTCCTTAAATGATGTTATGAAGTATGTTTGTCTTATAGCTAATGTTAAATGAAGATGTTATGACTTGTTGAGTATGATGTGCCTAGTCTATGGTGGCTTCCTAGGAACACTTGGTGTGAGTAGTATTATGGGATGCTAGTAGCACATTGCACTAGTGTTACTTGGGGGTTTTCTTAGGTGATGGTTCCTATGTGAAGACTATGTCTTATGGTGTGCTTATGACTCTATTAATGTATGTGGTTGGATTGATGAAGGCTATATGTAAGTTCACCTTTGGTAACCTTAAGGTGATACATTGCACCAAGTATTCCCTAAGGGTTGCTTGAAGAAAGGAGTTAAGATAAAGAGGAAGGTAATGTATTGTATGAATTGAATGTGCCTAAAGTGTTATAAGTGGCTCTATGTGCTATTATGAATGGTTTCCATGTGTATGATGATGTATGTGGTTTATACTGTTCCTATTGTAGTAAATGTTGTTGAAGTTTCTCTAAAAAGGCACGATGCGTGGTTTCCAACTAAATATCCTTTTTAAAAGCATGTTTTTGCATGGTTATCATACTTAGTGCATTCTTGTACTAACACCATTCTTCTTCATCTTTTTACACCAAGTGTAGGTGGTGGTGGCTAAAGGGATTTTCCTAGAAGTGATGAGCTTGGCTTACTATTCCCATGCTCGGGTGTGTCCTTAAAGATTCAAGGACCTTTATGTTGAAGACTTTCCTTAAGTTCAACGTACTAGATAGTAGTTTCTTTTATATTGTAAGGGATGTGTCACTCTTGTATTGTAGTCGTGTTTTAAGATTGCTACCTTAAGACATATTATTCCGATTTTGTATTAAAGGTTTAAATGAGGTGATTTTTTAAGTCTTGTGTTAAATTATGAATATTTTTTAAATTTTCCGTTATTTTTCTATGATAAATGCTATGACGAATTCCAAGGTCTTGTATAAGACCTCCGAGAGGTCGAATATGCCGGTAACGACTAGGGGGTGCTCTCGGGTTGTTACAGTATGATGCGATCTATTATGCTCTCACGTTAAAATTATTTTTTATGGTTCTTATATCCTATGTCTTATCTTGAATAATGCCTTTTATATGTTCGTGTTGAATTTTTATGCTAGCTATCATATTTATTACTTTTGTACTAACGCATACTTTTGCTTACATTCTTATCAAATGTAGGGTTCAGTGATTTGAGTTCCATTCCTGAAGATAGGTGATGAGTCTACAAATTGGACTAATTTGGGCTTTAAATTAATAGAAATAGAGTCTTAAAATGCTTAGTTTATCTCAATATCTGATGAAAACGCTTGAGTTTCAAGTATTTGAAGTTTTAATGGAAACATGGACACTTTGGTGCAAAAAGGAACAAAAAGGATGAAAAGGACAAAGTAGTTGAAGCCTGAGTATCTCCAAGCATGCTTGGCGAATCACCAAAGGGACACATTTTGCCCTTTGTTTCAATACGCGAAGCCCTGAAGGAAGTGGATCAAAAAGGTGATGAAAAGGAGTAGTCGGCGCTTCGCCGATCAATTCCGCGAAGTAGTACTATACCGCCCAATGGTCCAGAATGTAGAGACGTTGTAGGCAAAGCACAAAGGTGATGAACAAGAAGAAGGGCGAATCGCCGAGTTACTCAGCGATAGATACTAACCTCGCCGAATGGTTCGCCATAGCACTATTTTCTGAAGCTTATAAATACTAAACTCTCTACTTATTTTTAAGTGTGTAAAATTAGTGTGGAACATTAGAGTCCAAACATTATTGTTAATTTTCACTTTTAGAACATCAGTTTTAGTATTTTTCTCTCAAGTTTGGAGAGGGTTTTGTGGGAGACTTGAACAAAGGAGTTCATCTTCCTTAAGTTGGAAATGGATCTTCTCTATTCTTCTTCCTTTGCTTAAATTAAGGTTTAATTTCTTATACCCATTTGATTTCATTATCATTTTAGGTTTATTTTATTATCCCTTGATGTGTGGCTAAAAACCCCCATTCTTGGGGTTTTATTTAGCAAATATGTGTTGATATTATTGTTGGGTCTTACTTGCTAATAGGTTATATGTATTTTAATGGTAATTTCACCTAGTGGTTGTGGTTTAATTTAATGGGTTTGTAGTTGCAAATACAAAGCCACCCATGTGTTTTCGGCTTGCCTGAGAGGGAGGTCGCGAAACCAAGACCGCTAGACTGATTGCCTAAGGAGTGGGTCGACATGAGGTTCTGCCCGAGAGGGTGAGCCCTAGTCCCATATCCTAACACTCCGCTTGAGAGAGTGAGTGGGGTAAGGCATAGGCTGGCCTTCATGCGGCAAATGGGTGTCCGGGGTAAGTTGCTCGAGAGGAAACTTCTTTCCGTCTAAAGCTTAGCCTAGTCACTATTATCTTGAAAATTTCCTATCGAAAGCATGTACCCAACTATTTATCTCAACTTGTATTGCGGTCACACCCCAAGAACTTTTCCCCATACTTGATTTTCTTGTTATTTTTGTTGTTTTTACTGTATTTGTTACAAAAACCCCATTGATATTTGACACTTTCGTGTCACCCCATTGAATTTACAATGTGTTTATCAGCAAATCTCTTTAGCTACGACTAATTAAAATGAAATTCTAATTAACTACTATTTTCACTACCACTCCCTTGGGACACGACTCCAACCATTAGTTGGGATACTATATTATCGATGATCGTAGACACTCGTACCGTAGGTTAGTGTCGTTGGTCACGATAAGCATCAAGATAGTGCCGCTGTGGGGGAGTGGTGTTACGTGAAGATCTAGTTCTCCTAGAGATTTTATTCTTTTAAGTGTAGTTTTTACTAATTTTACTTTTAGTTTTGTTTTTCTTTGTTTATTGTTTGTTTATGCAGGTCCTCTGAGCATGACAGAGGGACTGTGTGGCAAGCCAATTGTGGTAGATCAAGAAGTTAGGCTGACTTCAAGATAGATGCACTGGTATCTCAACTAAATGACTTGACCACCAAAATATCTGAGGTGGAAAACCAGTGCAAATGCCAAGGGAGGTACATACCTCCTCATGCGCGGAAGAAGTCTAGAGAAGATGAGAAAAGTCGTGTTGAGGATATATTTCAAATCATTCTCCAAAAGATCACCGATCAAGATCGAGTGTTAGACGAAATGAGAGACAATGTTGAAGTGTTGAATCAATTGATTGGATCTCATTCTAGACCAATCCAACACATCAGATCACTCCTGATGTTTGCAATGCCTCAGCTCCATCCAAACGATATATTGGGGTTACCTAGTGACACTAGGCCAAGCTCCAATAACAGAGAGTGAGGCAGGACCTACGTCAAGCCACAACATTAAATAAGGCACTTCTTGGGAGGCAACCCAAATTCGTAAATGTAGTATTTACTTTTATAAATAATGGTGTGTTAATGTTGCAGGTTAAAATGAGGAAAGTGTGGAAAATTCCAGGTAGGCAAGCAGAAAGTCCATTCAGCGTGTTGACAAACAGGTCGTCGAGCTCGGTTGAATTCCATCGTTTGGCTCAATGAAAGAGCATTGCATAGCCTGTAAAACTCGACGAATTCGAAAAGCAGCTCGGCACAACGCCAACCCATTCGGCGACCTCAATGCAGACCGCCATTTTTGCCCCCAGAAAATTGATGATTTTGAAGAAAGGGCAGGATAAAAGACCGCTCGGTGCATCGCCGAGTAGTTCAGCGAGTGTGACTAATGTCGCCGAATGGACAAGAACTGAACAGTCATATAAATGCCATAGGTCAAATTATTGAATCACTCACTTTCCCTCGTTTCAAACTCCCCAAACTCACACCAAAGTTATTTTTTCTTAGATTTTTATCGTAAATTAGTATTTTAGTTGGTAATTAGTGCTTGGGGTTGGATTTCTTTGCTGCCTAGCATTACAAAAAGCTATTTTATCGGCACCGAAGGTTAGTCTCTAAAACCCTGAATTTATTTTTTCTAATTTTGCACTCATTTGCAATTATAGTATCAGGATTTCTCTTTACCTCTCTCCTTGTCTTATTCTGAATTTACTTTTGGATACTTTTAGTTGCATTTGAGGACAAACGCTTTTATTTGTGGTGGGGTGAGCCCCACCTTGTTTGCTTGATTATAGTTATTTGTGTTTTGTGTACATTTGGGTTTTCTGTTTTTAATCGTGTATTTAAAACTTCTTTTCGATTGTTTGAGGTTATGGATCCTTTTGGGCTTAATTGCAAAATATATTTTCACCCTTCCGAAAAAATTTCATTTTCAAAAAATTTCGCCACCTCTTGTGTTGAAAGTGGTTGTTCTTGTACAAATTTAACTCTCAGTTTCGATCAATACCGATGACTTGAATAGTGCTCTCAATCAAACAAACATGAATGTGCAGCAACGATGAGACCAAATGAAGTTGCATAGACAATATGTGAACTCTTTGCATCTCATTGTAATTAGCCATTTATTGAATTGATTCTCTTGTAATGACCATTGCACACTAGCGAAAGTGTGTAGTCTTGTTTGACTTAAGTGTCGATGCCTTGTGTGATGAGCGTACTTTCAACCATGCATGAATAAACCTAGAACTTGCCCCGTTAGTCTGATTGATTTAGTAAGGTGTGCTCTTGAGATTATCTTAGGCAACTTTTAAAGAGTGTGAGCCAATTTGACATATACCTATTTTGTGGCCTACCCTGAGCGTGTGAAACTCTTTTGAACACCCTTTGAGCCTTAACTTTCTTTGAAAGAAACTTGATGAACCCTAGACCTTACTTTATTCACTACCTATAATCCTCTTGATTTGCAATTTAGTGAATAACCAACTTAGTACAAAAGCCTAAGTCAAGAAGTGCAAGAAAAGTCTCCCTTAACCCATGGTGTTGCATAAAAATGGTAACCCTCCATATAAAAAAAAGAGAAAGAAAAGAAAAAGAAGAGAAAAGAATGAAAAAGAAAAAGTTGTGGAATAAAGGCACAAAAGAAATTAGGTTTCCAAGCCATCCATGGAGGTGAATAAAAAGATAACTTAGAAGTACTAGAAAAAGGATTGATAAAGGAAAAGAAGGGGATGTCTTGAGAAAACCACATCTCATGAGGAAAAAGTCACTGAGCCTAAATGATCATACCTTTGCACTCAACCCCATTACAAGCCTTCGAAAGACCATTTTGATCTTAAGTGAGCCAAACCGAAGATCGATTGGAAAATAAGGGCAAACCTATGTGTGAAAACATCCATTGTGTTCCTCTTTTTGAGTGTGAGCGTTGCATCTGATTCCTGATCTTAAATTGACTAACCTCTGTGTGAATATGGAATCATCCTTTATGTCAGGGCATTTAGATACATTTTGTTGAGCTTGAACTTGCACATGTAGCAGGTACTGTTAGCTTGAGCATCTTTGGTAATGGTGTGTGACAACTTGAATCTTTGAGTACACAATTGATCTTTGCATGAGTAATTTGAGACTTGTTGTGTATGTTCATGATTGAGTCTTGCGTAGCACTATTTGAGACATCTTATTTGAACTGCTGAACTTGAGTTTTACTTGACGACAAGCAAAAGTTTAAGTTGAGGGTGTTGATGAGTCCACAAATTGGAATCATTTAGGGCTTTATTTTAATAAAAATAGTGTCCTCAAATACTTATTTTATCTCAATATCATGTGAAAACGCTTAAGTTTCAGGTATTTGAATATTTAGTGGAAGCTTGGACACTTAGGTGCAAAAAGGAACAAAAAGGATGAAAAGGATGAAGAAGTTGAAGCCTGAGCATCGCCAAGCATGCTTGGCAAATCGCCAAAGGAGAATTCTATTTGATTTTTCATTATGTCTGCTTTCTTCTTACTTAAGCTTATGCCTGAACATTCTATAATATGTATAACTTTTTCTATTAATCTTATATGTTCATCTTGGGTTTTGGAATATAGTAATATGTCATCAATATATACTACACAATTTTCTAGTTGTTTAAAGTAGTTATCCATAAAATGTTGATATATTCCTGGTGCATTTTTATATCCAAATGGTAGTACATTCCATTCATAGAATCCTTGTGGCACTGTGAATGTTGTAAGCTTTTTAGATTCTTCTTCTAATTTTAAGTGGTAAAATCCTGATTTGCAGACAAATTTACTAAAATAATTATATCATTCTATTTTTCTTATCTTTAAGATCTTATTTGGTTCGAATATTTTTTCTACGCTTAGGTCTAACTCTTTTCCTTTTATCTGTTCGAATATATTATTATCAAATATTAGTTTTTGTTCCAAGGATTCCTCATCTTGATGATTTTCTTGAGTTATTATTTGTATATCTGCTTCAGTCATTATTATCCGATTTTGATTCTATTAATGAATTATTTTCTATTTCGTTCATTTCAGTTTCTGATAATTTGTATATACTATCATCGCTTTCTAATTCATAATCTATGTAGTCTATTTGCATATATTCTTCATTATCTATTAGTATTTCTGATATTTGTTTTTTCTTCTGATTTTTTGGTAATTCGCAATCTCTAGCTATGTGTCCTAATTTTCCACAATTATAACAAGTATATTCTGTTAATTTCTTTTTGGCCTATATGGTCTTTTGGTTTAATAGTTTTTTTACGTAGTAGTTCCTTCTTGGTCTTCTATACTTATATTTTGATCTGTATTTTTTATAGTTTCTATTTTTCTTATATTTTTTATAATATTTATCTGTGCCAAATTGGGGTGCTATTTTATTTTTGCAACATGCTAGGTTTTTTACTAGTATCTTTTCCATTTTCATTTCTTCTTTATGCTTTTCACATAGTTCTATAAACCATCGTTGTAATTATTTTATTCTAGCTCCTAGAGTATCTGTTAATCCTGCTTCATTCCAACTCCTTATTACTTTGGAACTAAAAGGTTGGGGTAATTTTGTAAAATATAATTTTCTTATTTCTTTACTTTCTTATGTATTATATGTTCGTTTATAATAAAATTCTCTAAATGCACACGTATATTCATCTATGTAACACATATTACATATTGCTAATTTTGTCATTAAATTCCTATTTATAATTTTTTCTTTATTTTGTTCTTCAACTTCTGTTGTCATACTACTAAATTCATTTCTTATTGCTATTTCGTATTTATATAATATTTCCATAGTTGTAGTGGCTAATTCTCCATCAAATTTTTTGTTACTCCTTAACGTTTTTAAGCTTTCATTTGTTATATTTTGTAGCCATAATTTTACTGTTCCTATAAGTGTCCTTTCTATATATCTTGGTGTTTCTGTCATTCCTATTTTGTTATCTATTAATTGTTTTGATATGTATCCCATCCATAATTGGATTGTTTTATTTATATATGATACACAATCTAAATCTAAAAAATTATGTTGTTCTGTTATTGGTTTAGGTGTCCATTTTTTATTTAATCTTGTATCCCATATAATTTTTTTTCTATCGTATTGTTCATAGTTTACATTATAATATCTTGGATTTAGGTTTTTTAGATTTTTTACCCCTGATGTACTAGGTTTTTCATCCATGTCCATATCTCTTGTATTTACTTCTAGATTTTTTGTATTATTTATATTTTCGAGAAGTTTTGTATATGTTTTGCTGGTTTCTGGATGTTTCTCTTCTAAATCATTTTCGTTTATTTCGTCAATTCCTATTTCAGGTAGATTATCTAGATCTTGATTTTCTATTTCAATTTCGGGTAGTTTTTGATTTTCTTCTAGTTGTAATTTTTCTTTAAATCTATTTATCTCAACAATTAATTTTGCTTTTTGTTTTTTTTCTTTTTGTTTTAGTGCATACATTTCTTTTAGCATTGCTAGTTCTTTTTCTAGTTCTCGTATCTTAGTGGTTTTTATCTCTTCCATCTGTTGTATTTATTTCTTTGCTTGATGTTTTATTGTTTCAATTTCTTTTTGTCTGTCTATTTCTTCATTTTCTCTTGTTATTCTTACCATAGCAGTTAAACTATCTTCTAAATTTACTGTTTCTTTTTCTAGCATTAGGCTTAGGTTATCACCTATTTTCATATATATTCTTCGTAGATTAGAAAATATTATTTTTATTTTTAGTCTATCGTAATTTTCCTATGTTTTTTCGTCTATTGTATATTCTTCTTTGTTCATTTATAATTTGTGTTGAAGTTTATATTCTAGATTTTCTATTTGTATTTGTAGATATAATATAGTCTTCTTTTGGGCTATTATAGATTTTTTACAAGTTCCTGCAAATATATTATTGTTAAGTCTGTTTTGCCTACGTCTTAATTCTTGTCTTTTTATTCTAATTATTTCAGTAAGATCTTGCTCATACTGTGTATCATTCATTGCTTCTTTAAATAGTGTATATATTTATATTCTATTTTAGATATATTATCTATTAGTTGTTCTAATTTATAATTATATGTCTTAGTAGTATTTAATTGCTTATATTCTGGATATAATTTAGATAGTTTTCTTTTTATCTTTTTTAATCGCTTATCATTTTGTCTTTTTTCTTCCTTAACTCTGATACCATTTTTAGGGGGTGCAGAATTCATCTTTATTCAAGAAAGCTTTTATTGTAATATTCTGTTGCTAAGAGTTTTAATCTTGATATTTCTTTAATATTATTTATGACGTAATATAGGTATAATATATCTTGGGTTCTTATATATTCATATGAATTATTTTCCATTAATTGTTCTAATAGTTTTATATCTTCCATAACTTCTAGCCAATAACGTAAATATTCCTAATTCATTTTAGTGTGAATCTAAATAATCATATATTTCGGAGTCTAAATATAGATCATGTAGGTCTATTTCATACCATTCTTGGTTTAATATATCTTCTGATTAATCGTCATTGAATAAGTTTTCCCATATAACTCTTCTTAATTCAATTATCTTTATATCTTTAAGTATGAATAGAATCAAAATCATCGAACTTTTTATCATTTCTTCATGAATATATGTGGTCATATTCTTGTTTATGCAGTTTTTGCTCCAACTATTCCTTCCTATCATATTCATAAATTGATTAAATTCAGATTAGATCATTATGAACTAGATTATTTGTTTATCATGTTCTCTTGTCACTATTAGCATTGTACTTTACAGATACTTCCTTCTTATCGCGCCTCAACTGTGTTTACTCCCCTAAACGGCTTTCCTTGCCTACTGGTTTCAACTTTAGGATGGCATAGTATAGAAGTTTTCTCTCTGTTTCCAGTGTGCTAATTTGGATTATGAAGTGTCCTCAAATGATAATGTTGTGACTTAATTAGTAGACTAAAGTGTCTCTTCTTGTTACTTAAAGTCTTGAATGCATGAATGTGTGAAGTGGGCTAGAACTAAGAAATGGTGCCCTTTCTATAAATGCTAAAAGATGAATTCTAGGCCAAGACTTGAATCGGCAGAACTAAGAAATGGTGCCCTTTCATAAGTGTAGCTTTCCTAAGTAAATGTATAACCTTGAAGGATGGGCCTTAGGGCGATGTTCCCTTCTTGAGTGAAATGATAGACTTAGAGATGGATGGAGCCGGAACGGCATGAGAATCCATATCTAAGAAAGTTAAATGAGCTATCCTTATGAACCTTGATTGGCTATGACTAAGAAATGGAGCCTTTCTTGGGAAGAGGTACTATGAGTTGGTTGAACTAGAAAAGGAACCCTCTCTAGTACATATGTGATTGAATTTTCTATGGGAAACAAGGCTAGCACCGAGTGGATATGGTTAGGAAGGTGGCCTAGTTGAGTATGAGATTTGCCACAATGAACTTCCTTGGACATCCCCCAAACCATGTGCCTACATGGGTTGCTTACTAGTTCTACCCTTGGCAAGTAGAACAACCTCCACGGAGTAGGATAGACTTCGTATTCCATGCCTAGCTAGTATGGTCTATGTCGGTCATGCCTATTCCCAACATGTGGGATGTGCACTATAGTTATTGGATAGGTTCTACAACGTGTAGGTAGTAGTATGGGATGCTATCTACACATGGCACGAGTAGTCTTTGAAGATACTAAAGTGAGTTCCCTAAGTTTAACGACTATTATGTGAAAGTCCCCTTATTTTCTTGAAGGTCTCGTAAATGGTTTCTTAAAGAATGTTGATCTATTGATGTTATGTTGTAAAGGAAATGTCCTTATCTAAGGTAATATTGAAGAACACTTAAGTGTGCTTGAAGAGGTTGTATGGGCGGTCACTTCTTGTCTCACTGAAGTGTGTCTTAAGGTTATATTAGGTAGAGGTCCTATGGTAATGAAATGGCATGTGTTCTTTTAAAGTTAAGCATGGGTTGTATATGGATATATGTTGAGTATATGTATGGGTGGCTATGGTCTTATATGTGAATGTTGACTTGTATTATGTCTCTTATACTTGTGAAGTGAAGGTTTTATCAAAATGATATGAAAGCATATATTCATTGTAAATGTTTGTTGAAACATGTTTTTGCATGGTCTCCATACTTAGTACTTAATTGTGCTAACCCCTTTCTTTCCCTTTTTGACTAAAGTGTAGGGATTGGGAGATGGTGACATGTCATGGCTACTTGATAGGTTTCTAAGTGTTGACGATTAAGACTTGGTGAGTCCTCATAGATTCGAGGACAATACCCTACATGCTCCTTTTGATGTATTTCTTGTATTTTGTTTAAGTCTTGTATGGGCTTAGTCCATTGTTGTATTCAAGTATGGGATGGTTTTGAGACATCATGTATAAATTCTAGAAAGTCTTCCGCTTGTTATTTAATGAAAGTATCTTCGTGTGTGAAGAAAGTTTTTAATCACTTATGATTTTCTTTAGTATCTATACGATGAATGAATGCTAAGGCTTGTATGAGACCTCCGAGAGGTCGAATACACATGTAACAGCTAGGGGGTGCTCTCGGGTCGTTACAAACTTGGTATCAGACCATAAGGTTTTGAAATGGTCTTAGGTCGTCTCATAACCACATCTAGTAGAGTCTTGTTCATAATGTGAAACGCGCCACATTATGAATAGGAGGCTATTGGGTGCTAAGAAAGTTTCGCTTCTTTATTCTTCAAGTCGTGCCATAGATTTTTGCTCTATAACGTCTTTCCCTTGTTCCTTATATGATGGTCCTTAGAGTTTGATTTTCCTTGAGAGGTTTATGTTGCAAGGGTTGAGGAAGAGAAAAGGTTGGTTGTGATACCAACTATGGCTTAGTGACTTGATATATGTGAGGTGAAAGATTGTGATGTTGACTTGAGATTGAATGGGTTGCCTTATGATTATGTGTATTGTTGGTGGAACCCGGCTTAGATATGTTGAGTTTTGAGGTATGTTGCAATAAATGATGAAATATGGTGTTTTAGAAATGTATAGGTGTGGTGAGTGTGAATGTTTAGTGTGTCTTGCTCCGACCTTAGAATGGGAAGGAGTGAAGTTTGAAAGAGCTAGTATGAGTTTTCTCCTAAGTGGGAAAAATTGTTGCTAGATGGTAAGGATTTTGAGAGTCTTCGATGTTCATGAGTTAGGATTGATTGATGTTTCCATCTTAACATGTGTTGTGAGTTTGAGGAGTTTAGACCCGGTGAGGTAGACGCATGTGAGACCTTGGAGTGAGTTGGTAAGGTTGAGATGAGCAAGAGTTGCTTAATGAGGACCTTCCTACTTTAAAGTCTATGGTAGGTTGATGGCTTCTTAATTGAGGTTCCTATGTCATGTTGACCTTAGTTGGGTTTACCCTTAAGTGGGAGATGGTATGTTGAGTAGTAAGGTTGTTGAAACATGATTTCACATTAGCATAATAACACTTTATACAATATCACATTAATACCATTAGAATATCTTCACATTATAGCATCACACAAACTTTACTTATAGCTTCATATAGGACTTTACATATAGCCTCATATAGAACTTTACATGTAGCTTCATATATATATAATAACACAACAATACAACAATACTCCTGTAATGCCCTTCATGGCTACAATCATAATTCAAAAGCAACAAGCAACACTTCCACCAAAGGTGGATCCAACCTAAGAAACAATTATAGCAATATTAATAGATCAAGCCATCTTACCACCTTTCAAAGGCCATAAGCCACAATACTCAATTCCATGCCAATTATACAATATTCACAAGTTAGGTCAACTTACCCTCTTTCTATAGCTATCTTCATCATCCTCATATTCCAACAATTAACAATACAATAACAATTATAATAACAACATTCATCTATACAAGCTAAGCTAAATAATATCCAATAACCAACATAAAGGCCAAATCCCAATTTATGACCATTCAAGGCTACTACCTCACATTATACAATTCAATAAAAAATTCCATCAATTCAACATAGCTAAGACCATATAAGAACAGCACACATCAAATCACTCAATAATCCTTCTTCAATTACTCAAAATCAATAGACCCACTTTATGCCAAATTCAAAGAAGTTGAGAAGACATGGGTTCATGAAGATTTATTTCTTAAAACCATCAATAATCATTACTAACAATATAAAACATCATTTAAAATCATTTAATGCAAGAACCCATGCTTAAAATTCGAAATAGGGTTTTGTGTATTTCAAAAAAACCTTGAAAACCTTTTTGATTGGACTCCTTGAAAGAAAGAATAATCAAGGATAAAGGATCCCCATACCTTAATCATCAAGAACCAAACGAAATTGAAGAAGAAATCAGTAGCCACCATCAACCCTAGCTCCATCTTTCCTCTTGAGCTTCCATGGGGTTTTGAGAGAGTTTTTGAGAGATGTAGGGTTTTGAATTTAGGACCATGACTTTAAAATAGACTTTAAATGTTTAAATATACTTAAAAATACTTAAAACAATATCCCAAGGTACCCAAACTACCCCTCACTTAGTTGAACCTTTATTAACAAGTCAAACTTGAGTTTTATTTTTGCAGATTTCGTTGGGAAACAAGTTCGCGACGCGGAGGTGTTCCCGCAAGCTTCTGGAAATTAAATTTTGAGATAGAAGAGTCTGCGATACGTCCGCGATGCAGACCAACCATTTGGCCCTTGGTGGAGCTAGTCCGCGACGCGGACATGCTCCCTCCATGAGCATTTTTAAGCTGCCTTGGCAGCTTGCTCGGCCAAGGGTTGTGGTCCTCCTTGGGGACCCTTAGGGTGGCCCCCGGGGGGTCGTATCCAAATGTTTTGACCCTAAAAACATTTATTAAGACACTAGGGTCACCTCCATTGATTTTAGACTCCAACCAACACATAAAAACATGAACAACATACTAGAACACACCAACACGTAAAATACTTGTTTCCGAACGTCTTGATCATCCCTTGACGTTTGACTTCCAAACTCCAAGTTTGTAATGACCTGAGAGCATACCCTAGTCGTTACCAGCGTATTCGACCTCGAAGAGGTCTTATACAAGCCCTTAGCATTCATCATAACATGTATCATAGAATAAAATCACGGAAAATTTAAAACTTTTACTTTGGAAGTTCAACTTCACTTCATATATGAAAAATAGAATCTAACTTCGTCACAATGTACCATCTAGACATAGAAGTATTGAAAATGGGACTTAGCCCTTACATCAATAAGAAGTCTTGAAATAGGAAAGTACAACAATGTCTTT
>JAJOOS010004620.1:0-24080 GCA_029582725.1 Solanum chiquidenum
CTGGACTGACTGAAATTAAAATGGTAATTTGAATTGGAAGGAGGCGGAAAGTTGGGTGGGGGAGGAGGAGTTAGTAAAGGATAAGGATTTCGGGAAGGGGGAGGTGTTGTAGAAGCTGCAGGTAAGGAGTAGGTTGGGTGGGGAGGTGGGGGGGGAGGGAAGGAAAAGGTGGAGCAATAGAAGAAGACGGCGGCGGCAACAGCGGAGGAAAAGAGTGGTAGGTGATGATTTTGATGCCTTTTACTCCATAAATTTTCCATTTTTTCTTCCTTGCAGGAACTAGAGGAACAGTAGAAGAAGAATTTTGAAGAAATCAACAGAAGAATTAGAGAAGAAGAATGATGGAAAATGTGGAACCCACGTTTTTAAGGAAAAGTAATTAGGAAGTTAAGTTGTTGAAAAAATAATTTCAAAAATTAAGTTTTACCAAAATAATTCATTAATTAATAGGAGTATTACAATAAAATTCTTATTACAATAATATTTTTTAAAATGCGTGTAAAGTTTAACATAAATAAATAAACTTTAGAATTTTTCTAAAGGATTTCAAAGAGTATTTGTGGGTAAATTGGGTGAGTTAAATGGGTTATGGGTGGGTTTTGAAATTTGGGTTAAAAAAATTGGTCAAATCGGGTGGTGGCGTAGGATTGCGACACGTGTACACAATGAGTGTGTACTGATTATTGGACGGCAAGGGCTCTGGTGGACGAAAAGTATAACGGAGGGTATTGACATACCATTTTCAAAAGTTCGGGGTATATTTGTCCTTTTTCCCTTTTAAAATTGAAACGTCTGCCCTTATAATATATATAAAAAAAGAAGAAGTTGCTACTGCTCCATTATGTTTTATTGGTTCAGTATATAAAATATATTTTCCTTTTACTTATTATTCTTAACAAATTAAGATTTTTCTTTTTGTTCAATTGATCTTTATTACTAACTGTTTAAGCTTATCTAAGCACTAGCAATCACAGACAGATTTTCAACGCATAGTTATTAGTAAAATAAACCCTTAATAAGCCATGATTTTATAAGGGTTAATGCAAAGTTAATACTGAATTAGGAAATTATTTTATCTCGCACTTAATATTTTACGTCAAATTATATATTTTGGAGCTGTTAGATCTTGACTTATTTTTAAGTTATTAATGCATAGAGATGGAATAAACTATGTGGCGGAAGGCCATGAGCTTCCTACACGTGCAAACTAGTAGTAGCTAAGAAATTCGAATAATTTAAATATGTATATTCATAATGAAAAAATTACTTTTTATCAAGAGTTCCTTCTGTATTTTCAAAATTCATATCTGAAACTTTATTTTTGAAGTCTTTTGGAATATTTTACCTCATTTCTTTCATTTTTGAATTTTTCGTCCTCCTTGCATAAGATTCTAATTATTTACACACACGTGTGTAGTGTGTACTCATCAACTATCTATATATGAACATACGATGTTATAAAATATTAGTCTAAAAAATAAGTATTAAGATAAAGTAGAATATATTATTCATCATATATAATTAAGCAGTTGGGACCTTATCATTTATTGCAAGTTTTCATAATTAATTAAATTGTCAGTACGTACACATATATTCATTAATAATGCAATTAATTGCTTTTGTACTAAATATTCATATTTAGCAAGTTGCATTGTACATGTGAGTATGATTTTTCTAGTCTTTTGAAATGTATTTTTCTAATTTATATAATATTATTAGGTTAGCACGTGAAAACGTTAGTTGATCATGTTGTAGAAATATAACCTCGACGCATGTGCTTGCATAGTTGGTATGATCCATTATTTAGAACAGTTTAGTGCATTAAGCTTTTATTATATATGAGATTTAAAGAAAAATCAAATCACAAGGATTTATGTACGCAACTATATCCTTAATTTGAATTTTATTAATTGTTTAAGAATATTGTAGTGAAGTTAACAATACATATTCTTCCCAATAAGGATGCTTAGAAACTACTAGCTCTGTTCTATATTAGTTGATCATATTTTTTTAACACTCATACTAAAAATCATAATAAAGAAAATATTTTTACTAATTCACCCATTAAAAACTTTATTTAAATTTTGCAAACAAACGTGAATACTTTTAAAAAGAATTAATTGTAAGGATAATATAAGAAAAATTTAATTAGTGATTTCTTGATTTAGTAAGGTGGACAACTAATATAGAACAACTATTTTTAGTAAGATGATCAACTAATATGGGATGAAGAAGGTAATGATTTGCAATAATTTGAGGGAGAAGATTCAACTTTTTATGTATTTAATTTGTCGTCTCATTAATTTTAATTAATTTGTAATTGGACATTTCCTAATTAGGGTAAAACTATTTATGTTTAATATATTTATTTTTAGATCTTAATCATTTTTGTAGAGATCTGTTTTTTTTTAATATATATAATTTAGATCAGCTCCCAGGTGAATACATTATTATTTACTCCTAATATCACTCAATTGCATGGGCTTTGGCAGCTCCGTTTCTCTTATCAGATTATATAAAATTTTGTTTTCCATTTCTGTTCATTTTAGCGGTTGAAGTCTCTGCATCTCAAATAATATCTTATGAATAATATCACCAAGATATAAATCGAAAATTTCAATAAAAATAAAACGATTATATGTGGCATTTAGTGACTTGTATTGGGCACGTGGAAATTTTATGGAAAAAAAACAAAGTGACAAGTTGACGCTAATGAATATGGTTGGTGAGGCATAGCAGCTGCCCATTATGATATTTATATGGGTCACTAACAGAGGTGGAGCCAGAATTAGGAGTTTGGAGGTTCTAAATTTTATTTTTTTAAGAAAAAGAGAAGGGGTTCAAACCCACTACTCTAGTGTGAAAAGCATTCATTTCTACAGTCTCTTCCTTACCACGGAATCATCAATCGATCTTGTTAGGGGTTCATAAGTTAATATACATATATATTTATTTAATTTTCTAGTCACTTTAACTCACACCAATCGATTGTTAAAGTGATGAAATATTTATGGTCTATGAGCATGAAAATATAGTTACGGATGATATTGACCAACAAATGGCTCAAAGTAACAATACCAGATCATGATTCCATATCATGATACTATATTGCATGGCCAAACGGGCCCTTCGACTTAAAATAGTCTAATCGTAAATTTATGCTTTATCAACAAATTGTCTTAGTGTTTTTTTTTTCCTTTAAAATTGTAGCTTTATTAGGTGAAGTAATAAATTGGCCAATAAATGATAACTTTTTATTTTCTCTAATTGGGAGAAAGCACGTGTTCTGTTTAGTAATCACTAATAGTCTCCATCCATAACAGCTAAAAGTGCACCATTTCTCAAAATTATAAGGACTATTAGTGCTTCAAACATATATTTTAGGGACTATTTTGAGTCTAAACCTAAATTTCAAGGATTATTTTGGTCATTTTCTCTACTTCAATATGCTCTTTTTCTTTTTTCGCCCTACTCCTATATTCATGACCTATAATATGTTCATATTTTTAAATTGCGCGTACTCTTTGTTTTTTAATTTAAAATTAAACAAAATGGGTTGTTAGACTTTAAAGATCGTTTGATAGGAAAATGAGATACGCAAAGTTATCTTCTTGATAAAGATATTTCATGAAATTAATTATCTCACATGTATATATAGTAATTTATTTCATCAATATAATATAAATACGGAATAGACAATTTTGAGACTAATTTATATCCCTAATCAAACGTCGGATAAATAATTCAATTGTATCTTATCCTAGAATTATTATTCCTCAGATCAAACGGCTCCTAAAGAAAAAGGATAGAGTGTATTACATATTTCGATGGAACGATCTAAAAACTTTTAGAGTGTGTTCCGTACAAAGGAAACATTTTTTTATATTCGATTGATTAAATTTTTAGTAAATACTTTTTTTAGGATAAATCAAAATTTAAATATCCTCCCAACCCTACAACATATCTTATATTCACCCATGTTCCCACCCTTATAATTCACATTCCCACCTCTTGTAATATTTGTTCAAACAATATACAAATATTTTTAGACTAATTTTTTACATACAAAACATTAAAAAATTATTTATTTATTTGAAAATTATTGTGTATGAAAATAATTTTCTTTCGTACCAAATACATCTTAGTTCATCTCCACTATCTGTTTTTTGTTTTTTTTTATAAAGTTGTCCAAATACTAATTGTTAAGAGTTTTGAAATACTCGTAAACGTTAATCACGCTCAATGAAGAATCAAAAAACACAAACCAAATCACAACTTTACTTATTTTTTAAAAATAAAAAACAAAAAAAATGATGATTGTGGGGGTCCACACAAAAGCTTTAAAGAAACAAGCAAATATAGCATAGCATATTCCTTTGCCCAAATTTTCTGGTATATTTACCTTATTTTAAAATTTAAATAAAAATAAAGATCATTAATTTAATTATTTTGAACAATGAAAAAAATCTCAAAAATTAAATTAATATAAAATAAAGGTAGTATTAATTTGAAAACCTAACAAATACAAAAAATTATGTTGATGTATAAATATATTTTAATATTAAGCTAAAATATTAAACTGTATGATAATTAGTAAGCATAAATTATAGAAAGTAAGCCATTATTTTTTATTATAACTTAAATAACCACAACGACATATTCTCCTATTAATTGCTCCTCTACTATTCAAACGACTATCTACATTTTGTATTTATTTTGCGAAGGTAAAAAAAATTCTCTAAATTTTGAACTTTTCACCTAATTTTTGGAAGGGGTTGAGTTTTTGTATCTTGTAGGAAAGAAACAATTCAAAAATTATATTACGATTATATCATAATAAATTTTAAATTTTGACTCCACTCTGAATTGACGATATCTAAAAGGATAGATTGAGTCAGTGAAGTTTCAATTCGATGAGAGTAAAGACAGTGTGTGATGCGCGTCAATAATAGGGCACCGGTCACCGCCGTGGGCTCCTCTCTTTTCATCATTGAGATACGGAGATTCTGTGTGTTACCACTTGGAGTACTTAAAACAAGCACACAGTGAAAGAAAAAAATTATGATAAGATAAAAAGAGAAAAAAAGTAAGTTAAGAATTTAAATTTTATAAATTCGAGTTTCAAATTAGACAAACTACTTATTATAACATTTAAGATATATTAAACTTCGTTTTATTTAGTTATCAAAGCCTAACTAATAAGAGCTTTATCATAACTAACTAATAAAAATTCTAAGAGCTTATATGATTTTAGAAATAAATTGTGTTTTTGGAATTCAGTATTGTGTTCATCTAGAAGAAACACAAAATAAATGTAATTTATTATGATTATACAAAATTAATTTAATTTAAAAAAAATTAATATATAATATAAAATTTGAATCAAAATTCCGTCCTTTCACTTAAATCCGCATGATTCACGTTTGAGTTTATGACTTAGGGCAATGTATATTTGGTCCCACTTACGTTGAAAAGACCCAATAGAAAAAGAGAGCTACATGTATTTGTGTTTGTAGATACGATAACCTTCTAAGCACACCACTTCTTGCTCGTGTTTGTGATGTGCTAAATAAATTACAAAATTATAAGAAATTGGTCTAAAATAATTATTAAAAACTTGTCATATACACCATCCAAAATTTGATGTGTTAAGAATTATTTTGATCCACCCCACCCCACCTTGCCTATATTAGATAGTAGAATAAATTCTCAATTTCAAATATTCACTTCATAAGAAATGAAAAATCATACTAATCCCCATTCAGTAAATTTGTTACCTTGTTTAATTTTTTAAAGAAATCACCATGGATTATTATTAATTAGCTTTCCATGTAAGAAAAAAAAGTAACTAAATTAAATGAACAAATATCTAGAGATAGGAAATGAAGAAAGATGAAAAAGGATAAGGTTTTGTAAAATTTTATCCTACGAAACTTCAAATAATATGGGTTGATTTATATTTGACCAATTCATAAATAATTGAATAACTTTAGATAATATGAATTGACAAAACCAACTTTTAAATGATTGAATAATTTTGAATAATATAAGTTGATTTATATTTTAAATCAAATTTTAAATGATTAAATGACTTTGGATAATATCAATTGATTATATTTGACCAATTGAATGACCTTAAATAATATGAGTTAGTTTATTTAGATTTGCAATGGTAAAATGTTTTTTTCTACGAGACACAATTTAGCTAAAAGTAAAAAAATAAAAATAAAATAACCATTAACTTTTTAAAATTTGAATAATTTAGCTATAGCCTACTCCCTCCGTCTCAATTTATGTGGTACTTTTCAGATTTTGAGATTCAAACAAGTTTATTTTTTATCATAAAATTTTCATATCTATTAATTATTTTGAATTGTCAATTATTGTAACTTATAATATTTTTTACGTAGTTTACAAATATATAAATTTCATTTCAAAAAATTGAAGATGTCACACGTAAATTTTTGATCAAATTTAAACTATTTGATTCTCGAAAAATAAAAAATAGCATGTATATAGGGGCCGTTTGGCCATAGATTTCCCAAATAATATTTGGGATTTTTTTTGGCAAATAGTGTTTGTCCATACAATTTACCATTATTTGGCAAATAATTTTGGCAAATATCTCAAATTCGCACATACTAGTTTTTTCTAGTATTTAGGCCAAATCTCATTATTTGGGAACTTTTGAAAATTGAAATTTTACCCCAAACTTTTATCTTTTACAAAAACACCCTCTATAGTAGTTGTGTGTGTCGTATTACATAATTTTTCACGTGAACACCAAAGTAGTGATGAAATATTCAGTGAATATTAAATGATGATATGGTTGTTGATGAAAATGATGAACAATCAACTCATGGTAGCAAAGTCATGTGCTTTGTCTACTTCACGATGTATGGAATGATGCTTGTTGCATTCACTCCAAACTACCACATTGCATTAGTGTCATGGACACTATTTGTTATTGTTGTAACGAAGATTCAATTGACTTGTAATACAAATTTATAGTTAATTTTTAAAATTTATGAGTATAAATCATATTTTTCTAAAAAGTGAAATATATTTCTAAAATACTAGCTTAGAGAAAATATATGGTTTTAATTTCCCACACCGCCCTGTTGTTATCTCTAAAAATTACAAAATCTAAAGGAAGTTTCGTGTTCGTAAGCAAACAAGTAACTACCAATATCTCCTCAAATAGTCACGATATTATCACACCTAACACGCATACCTTATCTTCTCGCTTAACGCTACGATAAAATCCCCAAAATGGGGTCCACTTCTGGCCACGCGGCAACTCTCCGTTGTCTATCCATTGGTTCCAAAGAATCTCTTGCCCACTTAATAAAGAACAATATTCATACTCTTGCCATTTTTTATTTCTTTTTCGATAAAATTTACTGCCTTACCTTTATTTTTATTTATTGATTATTTTTTTCTATTTATTTTTACTTGTCTTGTATTAATTATTTTTATCTAAAGTTAATTTTACATCTAAGATTATACATTTTAGTTATTCAATTCCTCTCAATTTATGTGACAAAATTTAAATAAATTTATCTTGTATCGTAATATTTTTTAATTTAAACTAGTAAGTAATATTTACGTTATCATTAGAATTCCTACTCCAAGAAGAAAAAGAGAAAGCAGATACTTTATGGGCCGAAAAATGGGGCCCACGGCCCAGCCACGGATTTCACACCTATATAAAGCGTCTTCGTCTCATGCAAATCTCGCTCACTTCATAGCTGTTTGTTTTACGTTCTCTTCACAATTTCCATTACAGCCACTAGGTTTCCGTCCACTTGTCTTTCTTCTTCTTCTTCCTTATTTCCATTAATATCTGTATGGTGTTCTTCTTTTTCGAAATCTAGATTTTGGCTTTGAATTCTTGTTAATCTTTGATTTTCTTTGTTTAAATCAAGAAATTAGCTTCTTCTGAAGTCAGGGTGGGGATTTTTGGATCGTGTAAAAGTGTGTTAGAGGGTGATTATCTTTTGATTCACTTCTTTTTTTGCTTCTTTTGAGGGGGTAGCCGGGGCCTCGGCCTCGGCGGGTTTTAATAGCCCCCAACTATTACAACATTGGGAAGAAGAACATCAATCT
Organism: Solanum chiquidenum; assembly: GCA_029582725.1. Taxonomy (NCBI): domain Eukaryota; kingdom Viridiplantae; phylum Streptophyta; class Magnoliopsida; order Solanales; family Solanaceae; genus Solanum; species Solanum chiquidenum. The sequence goes on from JAJOOS010004620.1 coordinate 8,110, forward strand.
GTACAAACCCTTACGTTAGTTTTTCTTTTTATTCTTTGATTCTTTCTTCTTCTTAAGAAATCAAACAGATCGGGGAAAAGATGCCGGCCTTAGGTTGTTGTGTAGACGCTTCTGTTTCCCCTCCTCTCGGCTATGCCTTTTCTTGGGATAGCTCTCTTCCCGCGCCGGAGTTATTTTCCTCCGGCGTACCTCCGGAGACAAACGCCGCTGCTGTTACCGCCGGTTCTCATTGGTCTACGGATCTTTCATCTGCTTTGTACCGGGTAGATGGGTGGGGTGCTCCTTATTTCTCCGTGAACTCTTCCGGGGATATTTCCGTCCGGCCACATGGTACGGATACTCTTCCTCACCAGGAGATTGACCTTCTAAAGGTTGTAAAGAAGGCGTCTGACCCGAAAAATTTGGGTGGGCTTGGGCTTCAGATGCCTCTTGTTGTCCGTTTTCCTGATGTTCTGAAGAACCGTTTGGAGACTTTGCAATCGGCTTTTGATATGGCGGTTAATTCTCAAGGCTATGAGGCTCATTATCAAGGTGTTTATCCGGTGAAATGCAATCAAGATAGGTTCGTGGTGGAGGATATCGTGAAATTCGGGTCGCCATACCGATTCGGGCTGGAAGCCGGGTCTAAACCAGAGCTCCTACTGGCGATGAGCTGTCTCTCCAAGGGCAGTGCTGATGCTCTTCTTGTTTGCAATGGTTTCAAGGACACTGAGTATATTTCGCTTGCTTTGGTTGCAAGAAAGCTTCTTTTGAACACTGTAATTGTGCTTGAACAAGAGGAGGAGCTTGACCTGGTGATTGATATCAGTCGTAAGATGGCTGTTCGGCCTGTAATTGGACTTCGTGCTAAACTCAGGACCAAGCATTCTGGCCATTTTGGATCCACTTCTGGTGAAAAGGGTAAGTTTGGGTTGACAACAACTCAGATTCTTCGTGTAGTGAAGAAGCTTGATGAATCTGGAATGCTGGATTGTCTCCAGTTATTGCATTTTCACATTGGATCTCAGATCCCCACAACAGAGTTGCTTGCTGATGGTGTTGGTGAGGCCACTCAGATTTACTCTGAATTAGTCCGTCTTGGAGCTGGTATGAAATTCATTGATATCGGAGGCGGGCTTGGAATTGACTATGATGGTTCTAAATCAAGCAATTCTGATGTCTCTGTTGGCTATGGCATTGAAGAATATGCATCCGCTGTTGTCCAAGCGGTCCTCTATGTCTGTGACCGTAAGGGCGTAAAGCATCCAGTGATTTGCAGCGAAAGTGGCAGGGCAATTGTTTCTCACCATTCAATTCTAATTTTCGAAGCTGTGTCTGCTTCTACTACTCATGTTTCTACACCGCCATCTTCCGGTGGTTTACAATCCTTGGTGGAGACTCTCAATGAAGATTCCCGTGCTGACTACCGAAACTTATCTGCTGCTGCTGTCCGTGGAGAATATGATACATGTCTCCTCTACTCTGATCAATTGAAACAGAGATGTGTTGAACAGTTCAAAGATGGGTCCTTGGATATTGAACAGCTCGCCGCAGTGGATAGCATATGCGATTGGGTGTCGAAGGCTATCGGGGTTGCTGATCCTGTCCGCACTTACCATGTGAATCTGTCAGTTTTCACCTCAATTCCTGATTTTTGGGGCTTCAGCCAATTGTTTCCTATTGTTCCAATTCACCGTCTGGATGAAAAGCCTACAATGAGAGGAATACTGTCTGACCTGACGTGTGACAGTGATGGAAAGGTTGATAAGTTCATTGGGGGCGAATCAAGCTTGCCGCTCCATGAAATTGGAAGTAATGCCGGTGGTGATGGTGGGCGGTATTATCTGGGGATGTTTTTGGGTGGGGCTTATGAGGAGGCGCTCGGAGGACTCCACAATCTATTTGGTGGACCAAGTGTTGTTCGCGTGTTGCAGAGCGATAGCCCTCACAGCTTCGCTGTGACTCGCTCTGTCCCTGGCCCATCCTGTGCTGACGTTCTCCGGGCGATGCAGTTTGAGCCTGAACTCATGTTCGAGACTCTCAAGCACCGTGCAGAGGAATTCTTGGAACAAGGAGAAGGAGAAGGAGAAGATAAAGGTCTTGCCTTTGCATCTTTGACCAGCAGCTTAGCTCAGTCCTTCCACAACATGCCTTACCTTGTGTCGTCTTCGTCTTGCTGCTTCACTGCAGAAGCCAGTGCCAGTGCCAATAATGGTGGCTATTACTATTACAGTGAAGACAATGCTGCAGATTGTGCAACAGAGGAAGATGAGATTTGGTCCTACTGAACTGCTGCTTGAAGTGTCTTGTTAGCATCTCCAGTTTGTCGTCTGTTATTTTTCAATAATCCCCCCTTAGTTGGGTGCATGTTACATTTCTTTGTCTAGTTTGAAAAAGTCATCTCTATTGCAACTAAGTTTATGTTATGACCGAATCAATTTCATGTATGGTTCGGCCTCTTTTTCCTCCTTATATTAATGCATTTTGTTTTAGTATATTACTATTTGTTAATGACCCAATTGAATTGAAAGATAAAACCTCCGCAGCTTATGGGTGGGTAGGTGGAGATTCTCATCATTTGTGGCTTAGATTCGTTAATGATAATGTTGTTGCTGCTTGCCTAAATGATTAAGGCTACTTTTATTTTGTACAAGGGAGCTGTATCAATTTTTGACACTTTGAGACTTTTGGTTAAAGATGAAGCGAGAGATTTGTTTTATTGACTATGTGATAGACATAGTGGCCTTCGAACGTGGCAGGTCATGTGGTGTGCGTATAAAGTTTATTAAAATTCAAAGTATTTTTTTAGTTGTAGAGAGTTGCTTTTGTTTTGTGCTGGTAAGATACGAATTGCCCCATATATCCACTACCATACATACCATAGGAGTGAAGATAACAAATTTCTAATGTTGCTGTGAATGAGATTCCTTATCGGCAAAAACAGTTGTTGTTTCTTGTTTTTAAGATTTTTTGGACTCTTTGGATTGTCTGTAATAATACCCCATCCCACCAATTAGTGAGAATATTATAGATGAGACTCTAGCTATATGTTTTTGTTTCTGCCTAATCACACATTGCTTTCAACATTTTGAGAAATTACCTCTGTAATTTTCTATTTGCTAGTCAAAATGTGTTTGTTGATTTTGACATAAACCAAGTAAGCATTTGCAAATTTTGAAGTGAATTTTCATGACAGTAGTTTCTGGCTGACTACCTCGCTCCCCAATATAAGATTATCTAGTCATTAAACCAGGAAAATCTTGAGTCACAATATATTTCATTGACTACTAAGCTACATATTTAGGTGTGTCAAATACTAAAGTCTTTAAATTCATACACATAAATAGAACTCCCTCCGTCCCATATTATAAGTCACATTTTCCATTTGTACTTACCTCAAGAAATAAGGTAATTTTACCCTTATGCCCTTATTTAATGTTTGCTTATGACAACTTTGTAATAAATGATGAAATGTTAGGTTTCAAAAATATAAATGCATTTGGATGACTATTTAAATTTTACTTTTTGGAGCCAAATTTTTTCACCAATTAATCCAAAAAATTTCAAAAATCAAGTTTTTCCCACCTCAATTTTCCTACATATTTTGTGTAATTTTATTTTATTTTATATATAAATTCTTAAAGCAAACATGACAACATCACAAAATATTCAAATTTCATTACTTCAAATTGATCAAAATTTTCCTGTTGAATCTGATGTTATTGATAATGAAATTAGACGACAAATGAATTTTAGTTCTAGTTCGACAAATCATTTGTTTTTTTATTTAAATGGTGCATAACTCTTTTATTTGGATCTTGATTTTTCTAAATTTGGCCTTTACATGTTTTGGTTGAGTCTTCTATTTTTACATCCTTTGAACTTTTTGAAATGTCATCTTCCTTGATAAAATTTGTTGAAGCTTCAACTTTCAAGATTATTTTTGAATTTTTTTTCATCTTTTATTTTTAATTTGTTTGTTGATATATTTTTTTTCAAAATCAGATTTTATAGAATAAGTAGTGAATAAAGAAAGTAGTTAATTAATGAATGAAGTACTCCTTCCAATGAAATAAATTACTTGTAGATTTCCTAGGTTAGTCAAAGTAAATACATTTTCAAGATTAATTAATAAATCAATCAAGGGTATAATGAGCAAAATATGATAATTTATGCCTAAATTTTATAAAATGACATATATTGTGGTTCAACTATTTTTAGAAAGGGGTGACTTAGGACGGAGGGAGTATAATAATCTTTTACATTCAATAACACATACTCAAAAAGTAATTGTAAATACAACAAGAAGATACCCACTATACTCTAACAAATGGGATCTGGAGAAGATAAGATGTTCACGGCACTTACCTGGTAGGATATAAAGATTGTTTTTGATAAACTCTCGAGAATCGTTTTTCAATTCAATCTGTGTTGTTAGTCGTCATTTTCCCTTTGACATGCTGGGAAGACTAATTGGGCCAACAAATAAAATTGGGAGCCCATAAAACTTTTTGCAAGCCCATTTATATAAGACAGTGAAACACCAGTCAATTGCAGCTCAGTTGTTTCAAGTAATCAAGAAAAACACAAGCAGAAATGGCGATAACACTGAAGAGCGGCTACAAGATGCCGATTGTGGGATTGGGTGTTTGGCGAATGGAAGGAAAAGATATAAAAGATCTTCTCATCAACGCCATCAAGATTGGCTACCGTCACTTTGATTGTGCTGGTAACTACTTTTCCTTTTTTCTTGTTCTTTTCATTCTTGAATCTTGATTAGATAGATAGAAAAAGTTGCTCCGTTTGGATTTCTAGATTGAATGATTTTCACTCATGGGTAATTCTGGATTGTACTTTTAGTGTTAATTAACTATTAGTATAAGTTATAACTAGTTGTATGACCATTCTAGTCCTAAAGCGAGGTTTAAAACATGTTGAGTGTTTTGTCTTGCTTAATGTGGGCTTAAATGTATCATCATCAAGTTAATAAGACACATTTTTCCTTGTCCCGAGGATACACTATACAATTGGTTTTTCACTTTATCAATTTCATTGTCCATATATTTGTTAATCGTGTTTAAATTATTAGTCTTGGACTAAACATATATATTTGTATTTTTTTTCCCTCTATAGTCCTAGCATACCTTTAGAACTTTTTGTGCTTTTTTGCTTTTGATAACACTAGGTATGGCCCCTCCCTTAAATCATTTTAAAATAGAATCTTGCTCCTTACTAGTTGGGGTTGTGGAGAATACACCTTAAGTTAAGTTTCAGCTGCATCGATTTTCTTTCCACACGCGTTATGTATATTTAGTTAGTAGATGGTTAAGCCCCGGCAGACACAAAATATAATACTTGATAAAGTAACTAGATTGCTTCCACATCTGCTTAAGCCTTGGTGGAGATAGTTATCACTTACCCATACACCTGCTAGTGGGAGGTAGCAGGTAGCAGGTACCAGGTGGAACAAGTAAGTTGCTTGGACATACCCTTATGTTTTAAAAAATGTTTAAAGATATATATTTATGTTAAGGGTGTACGTTGTCACAAACTCTTAACTTTTGAATGTGTCTTTGCTACTATATATGTTCTTGGAATAGTGTGACCTGACATTTGGTAATGCTTGCAGCTGACTATCAAAATGAAGCTGATGTTGGGGAAGCACTCGCAGAAGCATTTCAGACAGGGCTCGTGAAGAGGGAGGATCTCTTCATTACAACAAAGGTTAGTGCAAAAATGTTAATTTCATCTGTCGACTCAGTTTTAGCATTTCGCTGAGAATTTACATATAGCTGGCAATGAATATCGACTCTCTTTTTTGCAGCTTTGGAACTCAGACCATGGTCATGTTCTTGAGGCCTGTAAAGACAGTCTCAAGAAGTTACGCCTGGATTATCTGGATCTCTACCTTGTTCACTTCCCCGTAGCCACAAAACATACAGGTAAAGCTGCTGGTCTTATTACCTTTGACTTCTTCAAACTTTTGTGCATTTATCTCTTTTTTTCCGTTTCCTTTTTTTGAGTTGTGAGGGGGGCAGACCATAACTTATGGCTGATACAGCATATTAGCTATTGCATTTTTATCATTCAGATCATGATTATTATGCTTATTGTACATCTCACACTGAAGGATGTTGTACATAATAACTGTATGGCAAAAACGAATAGCTGGTATTTCGACAAGTACTGCTTGGATCAAAGGCACGTAGTGATTGTTAGCTGAATATTGATGCTTAAATTTCCTGATTTCCAAGTATTTTGTGATTTGACTTTATACGACTTAAAACCCAAATGAACTATTCAGCAAAATCAATATTTGATTTCAATACATATAGTATAGATTTAAACATCTAGTAATCAATACTCTACTTTAATCTTGGCCTTGGCTTGACATCAAGAATTTTCTCCTTTTGAAATGGCTCATTGTGTTTCTTATAATTGCATTCAGGAGTTGGTACAACATCTAGTGCATTGGGTGAGGATGGTGTTCTTGATATAGATACCACCATATCATTGGAGACTACTTGGCACGGAATGGAAAATCTAGTATCCCTGGGCTTGGCCCGCAGCATAGGAATCAGGTAGGCTTATGACTAAAAAACCTGTACTCCCCTTTATTCAGCTGCTATATGGCCAGCAGATTCATTCTTCTGCTTCATGATACTATCGTGCTGTGGACAATCTTATTGCTGAAGTCAGGCATTGTTGACAAAAACCAGATATTGTTTGGCCCTTTATCTAGCCATTTCCTCCACTTAGTTTGTGTTGCACCAATGCGCTGACAAACTCATAGTGTTTCAACGAACAAACAAATCTAAAAAAGGAAATTTAATTCTTCAATACATATATAGGCACTTTTTAAAAAATTGAAAATTGCAAATCACAGACTTAACTGCTCAGTATTGCTTGAAATGAATTCATCCTTCTTGAAGTCGTCTTGTCTTGTCTACAGCCATTATAAAATTGTGAGAAGTCAACCCTCACCTACAACTTTACATGTTTACTTTCAGTTATGGTGCATAACTACGTTAGTTTAGGCGCAAGCAGTATGTTATCATGCTATGCTATTTAACATTTGAATTATTTTTCAAACTAATGGGCTTGTATTCTTACTCTTGCAATGGGAATCGATGTGCAGCAACTACGACATCTTTCTCACCCGAGATTGCCTAGCATATTCCAAAGTGAAGCCTGCTGTGAATCAAATCGAGACTCATCCTTATTTCCAGCGTGAATCTCTTGTCAAATTTTGCCAAAAGCATGGCATCTGTGTTACAGCACACACCCCACTTGGTGGTGCTGCTGCTAATACTGAATGGTTTGGTTCAGTGTCGTGCCTGGAAGATCCAGCTCTAAAAGTAAATCCTTGTGCTCTTATATTTTCCATATTTCGTGAACTGTTCTTCTGGAAGTTTCACAAAAAAATTGTTTCATATTTGCTGGTTTGGTGTAATTGAGGTTGTTTTGTATTTTACTTGTTGCATCAGGGTTTAGCTGAGAAATATAAAAAGACTGTGGCCCAGGTTATTCTGCGTTGGGGCATCCAAAGAAACACAGTTGTAATTCCAAAATCATCAAAACTGGAGAGACTGCAGGAGAACTTCAACGTTCTTGACTTCGAGCTCACTAAAGAAGACATGGACCTCATCAAAAGTTTGGACCGCAACTATAGGACCAACCAACCTGCAAAGTTTTGGGGCATAGATCTGTATGCCTAAAAGCTTCATACTTCATGTCTCATTTTGACACCAAAGGCACCAGGATAGGGGACTAAGCTCTACTTAGACCAGCATCTCATTTGAATATGGAAAAGTCAGTTTATGTTTAGCATGAGAGACCATTCACTGCTCTACCTATGATGTAGTTATGTTTTTTCCATTTCGAACTTGTGTACCAAGGCTGATGGATGGTGGTTGGTTTAGTTTCTGGGAAAGTGTGCATGCCCCTTAACCCTGGGGCAACACATCTCCCATCCAATCGCAAATAAAGCTATTGGCTACTAAAATGCTGCAAAATTCTCTATCTTTTACATAATAGCTAGTGGTTGTGAAATTCTGGGGGTGATTTACAGGAATAGCTATATAGATGAGTAGTAGAAACTTCAAGTTAACAACTTTTGATCTTGAAGATTTGCACATAGGGCAAGCGGGATCAAGAGTTCAAAGATCACTCATTTTTCAAAATTTGCTTGGCTCAAAATGTGTTATTTGATCAAATAAAGAGTAATAACCCACCCCGCACAACATGATTCATCCTCCGATCTCTTTTACTTGATTTTTGAAAAAAAGTGCGGAAGTTAATATATTTTCTTAAATTATTTGCATATAATTTGATATTATATGTTGGGTTTAAGTTGTATTTCATCCTTTTTTGGCCCCTTAGTTTGACAGGTCATTTCGGGTTCAATTTAAGGCAAACAATTTCATTTCTGCAACTTAGTGCTGTAACATCCACACAAATTTCATTCATTTATGTTACATGATAGATAAAGCAATTGGCCCAAAAAAAAGAAAAGGATCAGAAGTGCTCACAAAAACTGCTGGGTCATTAAGCATTAATAAACAAATGGGAAAATAGCAAAACGATTCCTAGGATAGTTGTCAAACTTGTGCAAATACCATCTATGTGTTTCTGCTGCTGCTAAGACGAGATTTGCCACCTGAAATTGCAACATCATGCATCACGCTGCAGAATGAAAATGAACACAGGGTGGGGAAGTGGGGGTACTTCTCAAGATTTTGAATAGAGTTGTACCGTGAATCCCCAGAGTAGCCATATTGTGAGGTCTGAACATCCACTAGCAACCACAAATCCAGCATATACAACCTTAAGTACAAGTGAACAGCAAAAAAGAACTTGTAATTAGTGCCTGGAAAGGTCAGCTTCTTGTGTGTACTGAGACATGAAATAAATACTCCTAGAACATTAGTAAGAGAAAGAAAAGTTACAATCTCAGCCAAATAGTGTGGAGATGAAACATATTGAAACCAATCACCATGAGGAACTACATATTCGTCATTGTCTTCTCTGTTCTCCCTCAATGAACCCTGATTGGCAATGTAAAGATGTTATTATCACAGTGATGATCTAAGGAATTCTAAGGCTACCATCACAAGCATACAACTACGCCTCAATAACCGACACAAACATAATACAAGAATCAGCTGTCAAGTTCAAAGAGAAATGCCTTTATGTTAACAGGGAAATTTAGTAAAGAAAATTTTAAGAACCACCAGAATAATTAAAAAACAACAGAATGAAGCAACAGACGTAGAAGCTAGTCAAACCTCTTATAAGCTCCTGTACTTTTGCTGCAGTGTATTTTGCACCTCCATAATTATCATTAAGCCGAATTTCAACTTATTGCTTCAGCTTATAATGAATTTATCCAGCATATAAGAATAAATAAAAAAAGTGGATAAGCTCGGTTATTCACCTTCACAGGCTATTGATTTAACTATTGTATCATCATATGCTATCACATCAACCTTACTATCTGTTCATCCTTGTACTTGCAATCTCTCAATGAGAATCAACCATAAAGTAAAACACATCCAGTAATAATATCTAGAGCAGCTACAGTTATCAGAGCTCACAACCTCTTAAACCACCAACGTGCCTTATGAAAAAGAACTAACTCTAACATCAGTCTTAATGACAGTGAGATCCATCGTCTATGCATATATCCACATCTAGTACCTTCGAAATTCTCAAAGTCAAGAATCCATATTCTTACCTTGATCCAACCTTGACCAGAGTGCCACAATTAATATACTTAGCTTTAGGCCATTTCGGTGAATAGATTGAGATTTTCTTTTTCTTTTTATAGGTGAAGGGGGAGCCTTGGAGCAACGGTTCAGTTGTCTCCGTGGACCTATAGGTCACGGGTTCAAGCCATGGAAGCAGTCACTAATGCTTGCATTAGGCTAGGTGGTCTACATCACGCCCTTTGGGTGCAACCCTTCCGCAGACCCTGCATGAAAGTGGGATGCTTTGTGCACTGGGATGCCCTTTTTTTTATAGGTAAATAATAGCAAAATCAGTATAATCGCATGGAAGCAAATAAAAATTACTTGACTCTAACTTAAAAATCAGAAGTGCTTTTGCTTCATCTATTTAAATATGAGCTTATCTCAGTCAGGAGATAACTTCTCCCAATATGCCACACTTATTTCGTGTTTTTTAAGTTCAATTCTTCTAATGTGGTGATTGTGCTCTATTTGATAAAGGTGGGTGAGCTCAAGTGAATGAGAAGGGCTTAAGAGACCGAAACCATTAGGGGAAAGGAAAATGATAAACACTCTACACAGTTTTCAGACTACAGTTAAAACCTCTTTTAGGTTTTTGTTGAAAACACCAGTAGCCTTTTTTCTTCTGCAAGATAAATTATAATAACTAATAAATCCTCATATAGAAGAGGTAGGGCCCAAGGACATGTACGTAATATATTAACCAAGTAACCAAAAGACACTCCTAACTCAAAGACAAATCCAAATCTATATTCAATAGAACCTGCCACTTACCAGAATTGCATGACAATGGTGTTGATGAATCCAGCCCCAAAAAAATATAGCTGCACCAATCCATGAGTACCATCGTAGTTGAATGAGAGGGTTCAAAAATCTCCACCAATCAACCTCAGTTGCTAGCATCCTATCTTTTCCTTTGACAATAAACTCTTGAATCAAACTCAACCCGAACTTGTATACCTCTGTAGCATGATTGCAGCAAAGAGAGATGGGAACTGCCGTATAGAAGCTTGAATCAAGAAAAAGAACAAAATTCAGCAAGTCTTTTGTCCATCTGACAACTTGGAGTTGATGTGTTGTGGAAACTGTAAGAAGTTAGGCACTAAAAGAGAATATACTAGTGTTGTCCAAACAGGAAACAGTGACCACGACTTCAAAAAAAAATATTTCAAATAATTTTCTATACAATTACGATGCAGTTTATCAAAACTAAAGTCTAGTTGGAAATTCTGCATATATATGAAGAATATATGCTCCATAAAAAGATAGACACCTAATGGTCAAATATTAGACCCTTTTACTAGGCCAGGGAAATTTTGATCAAAGTAAATAATGATGGCCAAAATTGAAGTTCCAATTAAAGAAAAGAAAATAACACACACAAAAAAGGAACAGACACACAGAACACACCAGGAGTCAGCTGATAAAACGCAACAAGAAATATGGAAATATTTACGAAAAAAAGAGACAAACTGAGGTACCAACTTACAATAAACCGGTGAGGTAGCCTAAAATGTGCATCCTGGCTGAAGGACTATATTTAAACACGTATATTGACTCAAACAGGCGTCGCAGTACTTGAGCTTCCATTAATAAAAGCAGAAAGATCGATACCGCAATCCTGCTTCTATGTTCCTTTGATGAATGAGAACTGTGGAAAGAGAAGATACGTGATCCTCCCGTCAGGTGGCTAGCAATACTAGAAAAAATATATGGTTCTGAGATCTTTGGCACTGTACTATAAGCATAAAGCCAGGTTGCAGCTAACAGAAGTGTTGTCCAAACAGAAGCTAGAATATAGAAGTGAATGAAGAGTTTCTGTGGAACAGCGAATTTCTGCAATTGAACAAACCAAAAAGAGTGTCAGGTCAATTAAGTTGTTGCAGAAACTTTTTATTCTTTTAAAAGTTGCAGAAATTTTCATTTTCACAGAAAAAAGCTATTGCCAGAGAAGAAACAAATTGATATTTAAAAAATACTAGTCATCATCCATATAACACAGTTGTGCTTGCAAATACAAACTTACTTTATTTATACATAATAACAAGTACTTTGAGGATTCATTCTACCTTATACACGGGTTGCAAATACCACATACTTAAGCTTGTAACATGAGACAAGTGACCATGTACTTGAAATAGAATTTTGTAACAAGACACAAGTCACCAAATAATTGAAACTGAACATTATTTCAAGCAACAGATTTTTTTTTACTAAAGTTGAATGGATAACTGCAAGGCGAACATGGCATGATAAAAGACACACTAGGATCCAGAAAGATATATTAGCGCTGCGCTTCGGAAGATGGAAACCTGCCAATAGACAGTGATATCACAAATTTCTGAAAGGGACATTTTCAGTATTCATCAATGTATCGGTCAGACAACTACCAAAAGTTGATCAGTACAACACTGCTAGTAACATTGAATCAGTTCAATTTGATAGGGATTCTATCCCTGAATTTTCACAAGCCATATTCAAATTAAATCAGTTTGAACGGAGATTATCTATCTGGTTCAATGAAGATGATTAGAGATCCTGCATAAGTGGATACAATCAACACCCAATTCACCCCAAAATCATGTGTTAACATTTGTATCCTGCTCAGATCCCCTTCTAATTTGCTTAGCTCCAGTACCAGCCTTCGGGGGATCAGACTGTATTAATGTAGATTTTGCAATGCAGCAGTGAGATACCGCATTTGCTGAGTGAGATGCTGCCTGTAAAAGAAAGGGACAATGCAATTGCTGCCCTCCACTTTCTCGAAAGGCAGCGCGCGTATCTACACTCTTAATCCCATCCAACATTGCCTCCCTAAGTTTACACACCCTAACTAACATTTTTTAATTAAAACTTCAACTTAAGAACAAATATCCAGATTCACACAGTTCTAAGTTTAGCAAGAGGACACCAGTCATCCTCATTGTTTGATTTATGCCACCATGTCGACCCTTCCTTCAAGAACAACAACCTCAAAGCCTAGAAATATCAATTGCCCAGCAGCAATTAAACCCTTAGCCTTGTGCCAATGACCACTACATTCCTGTTCTAAACATCTTCAGATGGCTTAAATCTCACTTCTTTAGTCATGAAACTAAACCAATATTGAGATATTGTGATGTAGGAGAAATTTAAGCAAAACTGACAAACTTTGTGTTCAACTCGTATGGATTACAAAACATGGTCTTCAATAGTTAACATGCCAGAATACATGCAAGGTTCTGGAAGTCGTGAGGTTGAGACTCTGAAACTACAGCTAAGATGCAGTTTGAGGAGGGGGGAAATTGTCATAGTCATGTAGTTATTGTATAGTTAAAGAATTATTCAGGCGGATGCCCGTTTCAATTGTGAATACAGAAAGTTGAGCTAGTCTTGGGTACACTATTCTTTTGGGAACCAAAACTACACGCCAACGACCAAATAATATACATTGATTAATCTTAGAAGAAAAACTTAAATCAATTGAACTATACAATGCTTGAATGTTTAGTGATATCTAAAGAGATTGTAAGAACACAAACACGCAAGCAACAAGATTTCAATTTTTGAATGAATACTTACATTTGATGAAGACTGCATAATCTTGCCACGCTTAGCAAACCCTAACACGAATTGTTGAAAAAAACTAAACTTGGATGAAGGAATCAAAGCGATAACAACGGGCAATATCGCAGCAACCCATGCAGCTCTCAACAGGGTGACCAGCCCTAACTCCATTTCTACAAAATCCCACAACAAAAAAAAAAACTTTAGTTCAAATTCACAAATGGGATTTCCAAATTCCTACTGATTATCAACAATATAGAGTTACCAGAACTGAATGAATATAAAAAGATACAAACTTCAATGAGTTCACGGGAAAATGAAGGGAAAACAGGGATACCATATAAATTGTGGGTCCTTAATGCAGTGCCGTGAAGGATTGAATATGCTATGCGTTAAGGCTCGAACTTCAAGAAAACTTGAAGAAGAAGAAGAGAAGATTCATGGCATTTGCTTCCTACAATATGAAATTCAATGCTACTGTGGAAGGTGTGAAAGTGTTTTTGGAAAATAAAAATGACTTTTAGTTTCGAAAAATCAATTTAAATTAGGTTTGAAAGAAAAATCATTTTCAAAGAGAGTTCACTTAATTTTATTGTTTTTGAAAGAAATTAAGAAAAAACTTATTAAATTTTCAAAAAAAAATTAAAACAGAGAAGAAATTATTTGAAATTCAAAGAGGGTTCGGGGTTCAATTTATATTTCAAGAAGGTGTTAGACCTTCGAAATATTCGCTAACATGCGGTTGACCAATGACTTGACTAAATATTTGAATAAAATAAAAAATATCACTAAGTAATAAAATCCATTTTTATTTTTGAGAGGAAATAAACTAAAGGGATCTTTTAGGAAAAATAATTTATATTGACAAGATAACTAATAAAATAATTCATAAAGAAAATAAGTAATAAATAAAATATAAATATTTTAACTTGAGCATAAAAGTATAAATGACTTTTTTTTGAGAATTTAATTGAGTAAAAACCAATTCAAATAAAAGGTTAGTTAATACAAAGCAAAAATTGGGCCTTTAGGCCCACCTGCCCTAATTCCCTTCTAAGGCATCAATCTTAAAGATTGATATTGCTTGCACTTTGGGCCTTGTCTATCTGCAACACAACTGAAATTCATGGTTTTAGGCCCAAATTGTCAAAATCTACTGCTACTCATTTCATTGGGCCTCTGGGCCCAATTTTTGCCTGGATCTGCTGCTGAAATTTTCTTAGACTTTTGGTCCACTTCCCTGATAACTGCGTATATTGGGTGTATACTGTATACTATTGTATACGACCTGTATCCGACCCATTTTGCGCTTTCCCAACCTGTATTTCAATATTTTCGTCTGTATACCAGTGTATACAACTCATTTTCTGGATTTTGGAGACTTAATAAGTTAATTGCCAGCTTTGTATTGGACCTCCGGAACCTGTATCAGCTTCCAAAGACCTGTTCACTGACTTCACAATTTGCCATGGGGCTGACTCGAAAAATATGAATATTGGGCCTTTATGGCCCATTGGGAGATGCAAGATATCGAGACAGAATCCACTTGGACTCAAAAAGGGATTTGGTAGGAAACAAAACAAAAACAGATGAGAATTAGTACCAAATTCCGATAGAAACGAGCAACAATGAGGCAACATGGAACACTGATAAGAAAATCATGGGAATAAATGATATGAGAAGACAAGGCACAGATATAGGGAAGGGACACGAATTTAGTGACTTGTCACGATCCACTTCAGATATGTATACATCAGCAAACTAAATTCTAATATTTCTCAGAACAAAGCTACGAACTCATCGACTTTAATGCAAAATAAAAGTAAAATCGATGCATTAAGAAATAGAGTGAGAGAACAGACATTCGAGCATAATGAATTAATCTATTCAAAACTGTTATGACTCAATCAAACACGAAACAACAATGAGGAAAATTGGAGGTTAAGCTCAGTCTAAAACAGATTTGGCAAGCTCTTCCCTTAAACAGTGGAAAACAACAAAGCAAGTTCATCGAAGTTTAAGACACGCAAGAGTAGTACAGCTATACTGATTGTAGAAGTTGAAAACAACCAAATTCATATGCTAAACGAACTACAGCTTAACTGATAACCACTCTTATCACAAGAGCTACTGCCCACGACATCGAACACCACAATGTAATCCACTACCATGTATTTAACCAAATCCAGATTGATTTGAAGACTTATGCAGGCTGATGCAACTTATAAGAAAAACTCGGATCAATATGAGGAACTAAAAGAGGACAAACAGAAAAGAGAAAATAGGTGGTGATCTGAAGAGAAAAACAAGAGCTTAACATCTAAAAAAAAAAAAAAAGCCTCACATTTTAAAAGCTCAACTGCAAATAGCAAACACTTGTTCGACTAAAAGAAAATGGAGACATGAAAGAAGGCTCAAATAATTCGCTATAAGCGATAAGACAACAGAGAGAGATACAAGAAAACAGTGACAAACTAAGCTAATGGAACAAAATGCAATCATACCACATGATGGCTTTATCAATTAATCTCAAAAACTCAGACTTAACGCTAACAGTAACAAACCAGATAAAGAAATATTGATGCTAGAAGACGTATACATGAAAAAAGCTCAGATTTGGCGACATTCGAATAGCTAGAACAATGAAACACAGAATCAACCATACTAAAGCTAAAATGGCAAAATGATATTAAGCCT
>JAJOOS010004623.1:0-12886 GCA_029582725.1 Solanum chiquidenum
TTTTTTAACATTTTTTTAGTAGTGGTATCATCTGCAAAGGAGAGGTGATTCATCTGGGGACCATTTTGGTTCATATAGAAACTTTTGTAACCCCTTCTCCTTGGCAGATCATTAAGCATTTGAGAAATAATTAAGAGGAAAGTACAAAAAGGGAAGGGGAGAGAGGATCACTTTGTCTAAGACCTTTACCTGATTTAAAGAAGCCTTGTCTATCTCCATTGACAATAATAGAATACCAGGTATTGGAAATGTACATGTAGATTAAATCAATCTAAATTTCACAAAAACCCATTTTTCTAAGCACCATGCATATATAGGTCCAGGAGACCCTATCATATGTCTTATCCATATCTAATTTGATGACCACATTTCCCTCCCTATCAGGTTTTTTGACGTCATTGATGATTTCCTGGGCTAAGAGGATGTTTTGAGAGATTGCTCTACCCTTTATAAATCTAGATTGGTTATATTGGAGATAATCTTAGGGAGGATGGGGCTGAGTCTGCTATTCAAGATTTTGGATATGATTTTGCTAGTAACTTTGCATAGGCTAGGTCTAAGGTCTGTGAAGTATTGGGGAGATTCCACTTAAGGTGTCATGACTAGACAAGTGTGAGTGTAGAATTTGGTGAGCTTACTACCTCCAATGAAGGTCTTGATAGCCATATGCAGGTCTCCTTGGAAAATACTTCAAGCACTTTGAAAAAAATCCCCCATTGTACACACTGGTCCTGGAGTACTATTTGGATCAATGAAGAATGTTGCTTCTTTGACCTCCTGGATTGAAGGGCTGGAAATAAGCATTTCATTGTCTTGCTCAGCGATTTTGGTTCTCAGTTGATTGGTGGCCTCCAAGTTTTGCTCCCGTGGATGGCTTACATAGGAGAAAGACTTATTCTTGTGAATGATTCTAGAGAAATATAGAGATTTCTCATGTAAAATTATAGAAGGTCCTAAAAAATTCTAGTTAGGTAGAGAGGTCTAGAAAATGGACCTAAATATAAATATGTAGAAACTTGCATGGTAATTATTATTTGCATATTAGTTCCTAATTAGTCGTATAAAAAGAGGGATATTCATATGTAAAATAATAAAGTAAAAATCAGTTAAAATCTCTGCATAATTCTTTCTAACAATTCTCTTGTATTCTTTTTTTCATTCCCTTAGTGATTCTTGGAGTTTTAGACAGATTTGATATAGCGAGATCGTGAACAAATAGTGCAAGAACATGAACAATTTGTCAAGTACCGCACGTGTGCTTAGTTGGAGTCTAAGTTTATGACACCATTCTGCTATCTCAATAGGTTGGCCAATGAGTTGTAGAATTTGAGTGACAAATGAGTAGAGAAACATTAAGGCTAATGCTATTGTGTTGAGTATTATACTTTGAAAAAAATATCTATCACTTTTTAAAAATTTAAAAAAATATTATACTCCGTGAAGAACTTATTTATATAATGTGCAAGGATAATATTAAGAATAGGTAGTTAATATTATCGTTCATTGATTTGATCAATAAATCTTTATAAAATTATCTGTATTTGAAAATTTATTGTAACATGTAATCACAAACATTTATTTATAAAAGGAATATGAAGATATGTAATTTATTAATGCGACGACTTAGGATATTCTGATATTTTATTTATGAAACATGATTTGCTCATCTGGTAAGTTCGTACAAGAATTGGAAAAAATTTAATAGTTTTCATAAATTAAAGAGTTTTAATGTTTATTAAAAAAAATACAACTTAAAAAATTCAAATCATTTATCCAAACAAAATTTCAACTTCTTTTCAACCTAATTTAAATCATGTCCAAACAAGCCCTTAATCATTTGCTACCTCTCCATTCTTTTACCCTTTCTTCAGCAACAGAAGCCTGCAACAAGGGGGAAAATGAAGTATTATGATAACATTTTCATGTTCCATAGAAAGTAATCTTTGTTTGGTACCTATTAAGTTACTTTTTCCACGTACGAAGTTCAAAAATGTTCTTCATTTATGCGAAATTGCATAAAAATATCCCTTGTTAATACTTTGATCTAAAAATGCTTTCGTCGTTAGTATTTTGATCCAAAAATATCTCACCTGTTACTTTTGAGTCAAAAATGCATTTTTTGATAAACATATTGTTTCTTTTCTGTGTAAACACATTCTTTTTCTAATAAAAATATTGTAACATATCCTTAATTTTCATAATTCTATGATCATAGTAACCTATGATTAATTTTTATTTAGATAGCAATAAGATTCATTGTCTTAATAATATATAAAGTATTTTCATTTACACACTTATTTTTTACAACAGCTCGAAAAGACACCTCGCTCTTTAAAATAAGCATTTTTTTTAAAGAAAAAAAAAAACTTTGATCTTTCAAAAACATGATCAAACAGGCTCACATAATAATTGAAATGATTGAACAATCTTTCTTGAAAAAATACTATTATATATGATGGATTTTGCAAGACATTACCTCTTTTTTCCAATTAGTTTTGGAAATCATGAGAATAAGAATACTAGTTTGAAGTATGGTTCCTGACAACATTCCGGTCCACATGCCCTGCCATTTATAGTTTACAAATACAAACCAATAGAAAAGATAAGAACCGTAAAATTAAAGAAATCATATATATATTCCACATGATCCATATGGTCCTTAATGTATATGAAAGAATGATCATTTTAGTCCTTGAACCCTAAAACTAACCAAAAAAAATAACTAAAAAAAAACGGTTAGATTTAACAGATTTGCTTTCTTTCACTATCACCACCATAGACCCTTCTCCTCAACTTCTTTCTTTTGCCATTTGAGGTCATGCTCTATACCCTCATAAGAAAAATAATACACACTACACCCATTTCTCACCTCCATCGAAACAAAATTTTCAGAAGCTTCCATTATCAGACATAAAGAAGAATAAAAAAACCAAAATCATTAAAACAAATGTAAACTAAGCATTTATGGGGAGGATATAGCTTTCTTTTCGTATGATTTTTCAAGCCATTTTCTTATTCTATTTTTAAAATTAAAGGATAAAAATTGAACAGACAGGTTGAAAACAAAAATCTTATAAATATTCTTTTGAAATTTGAAGAAACTTTTGTGTGCTGAGAAGATTTTGGCAGCAAATTGTATTAGAAATGAAAAAAAAAAGATGAAGGAGAAGAAATGCGCAAGAAAGATGGAGGAAGAAGGGGCCCACTAACTGTGGGACCCACAGTTAAATTTAACTTTTTTTATGTTTTCAGTTTGTTTTTAGGGCTAAGGACTAAAATGATCCTCTTTTATAATACACTAAGGACCATATGGATCATGTGGAATATATTAAGGATCAACATAAAACAACCCTCATACATGAAGGACCATTTTGATAATTTTCTCTTCCTAATTACTTGTCTATTTTGATAAATCAAGAAAGGATAATTTTTTTTACCTATTATACCCTCATTTAATTACTTTGAAAAAGGTAGAACTTCTTGAAAATCTCAAGTTTTTAATTCATCCACTTCATAATTAATAAATGTAAAATGGTAAACTCACTATGTCAATCATTGTTTTCTTAATAGGTGTGTCAATTCAAAACTGGACAAGTAATTAAGGACAGAGGGAGTATAGACAAATTATCCTTTAATTAATATTATTAATTATTTTTCTTAAGAGGTGTATCACACTCTAAAAATGTAACGATCCGACCCGTCGTTACTAAAGGGCATCTCATGCGGAGTGTCAAAGTTCTAGAAATGCAGTGCAAAATATTTTAAAATTTTAGCTAACGACGATTTTTGGCCCAAATTGATTTTTGGGTCAGGCTGACGTCAGCCTGCCATAGTGGGAGGCTTCCTGTTATGGCGGCACCGCTATAGCGGTTTGCAGGCGTTATAATGGGCTAATGAAAATTCTGCAACCTAATTAATGCGTTGTCTTTTACTTTTCTCCCATTTTTGAGAGGGGGAAATAGATCAGGGCTGCTCCAAAGACACTCGGGGCAACGGAGCAATAAGGGGGGAAGAATTATTGCGCAAGGAAGGTTAAAACCTAAGGAATTTTGATGCTTGTTCATCAGTTGATGATTGGCACCCAAGTAGGCTAGGTTTCCTTCAACCGAGTAATTATACCGTTTTAATGCATTATATTATGTTGATGTTCGGAGATTTCGAGCATAGGCCTTCGAATACGGAGTCTAGATAGTTATAGATTGTTGTTATTACTGTTAAGGCAGGAGACAAGATAATTGTTATGTCTGGTTCTCTAATCTTGTTTAGCTTTGAGTTTCCTTGTTAGGATGATTTGTTTTGTCCAATAGATATAGGTATGCATGTTTACTGCTGGTCGTATCACTTGAGTATGCATAATGGGGAAACCATATGATATGCATATGAATGACAATATGTTGATAATCTCATATAATGAATCAGTTATGTGACTTTGGTTTCAAGTGTTATTGTTCATGATGTTTGTGATTGTGCATGATTGTTTGTGTTTGATGGTTAGCTTGATTACCACGCCTGGTATAGGATATTCTTGGGTTAGCTCGGATACCGCGCCTATTATATATTAAGGGCTCGTTTGGTGTTTAGGATAAACACAAATAGTCCTGTGATAAATATTTAGTGGCACTTAATTTAGTGTTTGGGATAACTTATCCCAAAATTAATAAATAGTACCGGGATAAGTTATCCATCCAAAAGGGTGGTATAATAATCTCATCACAATTTGTGATGGGATAAATGAGATTGAGAAACGATTGACCAACACAGTGGGGTGGAGTGCAACTTCAAGTCAAGTTGACACTTGGGTGTATGAAGAAGCCAACACAACATTCATCAAAGATGAAGAGATGTTGAACATACTTATGAACACGAATCCAACTTCTTTCGGGAAGTTGCTTCAAACATTCTTGGAGGCCAACGGGCGTGGACACCTCTGAAGAGAATATTGAGAAACTCAAGCAGTTGTACTTAGAAGTCGAAGACAAGATTGAAGGAATCGATCGATAAATGTATAGCTAAATAGATGATCCCTAATTATGGCCTGTTTCTGTTGCAGAATAATAAGATCCTTTCTGCTTCTTAACAATTTATGATGTGAATTCCTTTGATAGTCCCCAGTGTAATTTTTGTTCATTTTTTGGGATGTCTTTCTACTTCTATTCAAAAGGTGCAATTGCCTTAATGCTCTAAGAGGGTATTTTTGTAATTAAACCACTTACTTTTAGGAAGTATGTAATGGTTATTATTTTTAGTACAACAAATCAAACAATCAATAAGAAATAATGTCAGTATAACTAATTCCAACATAATTTATCCCAACATAACTTATCCCATCATTACTTGTATTCAAACCAAACGACCACTAAGGGTTAGCTCAGATACCACACTTGCTAAGGGAATATCCATATATGATTGACTCGGGTACCACATCGATACACTAACTAAAGATGGTTCGGGTACCACATTGGTACACTAACAGATTGCGCTTGGGTTCCGTGAGAGGAACAAGTATGTGTTTATGGTTTCATTAGTGAACCTGGTTTACTTTTTCATAATATAATTGTTGAATGTTAGATCCTTGAGTGGTCCGGGTTACTTGAAAAGTGAGTTAATCTCCGATATGACTTGTGTGTGATCATGTGGGACATGGTTCGTGATAATGTAAGTCAGGGTAAGGTATGAAAGTTCAGACTATGTGTTACTAGTGATGATTAAGGTATGTTAATTGTTTATTGATACAGTGGTTATTACGTTAGGTAAATTGATGAGTTGGTCTAAGGCGCCAGTTTCATGTACTTTTCCAAAAGGCTCAAGAAATTGGCAAGATAAATTGAGAGAAAATGGTAGGTTCGCTGACAGGGCTAGTGATGCCTTGTATTCGAGAATATTAATATGGTAGAAGGGTTAGACTATGATTTGACATTGTGGTGGCGTAACAGAGAGGCATGGATCAAGGGGCATTAGTTATGGCATTATAACTGGGGAGGGTAAAAGCAGGTGGATAGAGACTTGGGGTGGTGTCACTTCTATATCACATGTTTTCTTCTGATTATCTATGTTATATTATGTGATAGGTTCAGGTCAATCGATGATGCCTACCAGTACATGTGTTTGTATTGGTACTACTCTTGCTATGCCACTTGGCATAGTCTAGTTGTAAGAATTTTGTGATATCTCATAATTGAGGATGATGATAATTTCTGATAGCTTTTACTCCTCTTTCTTTATGGTGGAAGTTGTGATTTATTTATTTGTATAAAATATACTCCTTTAAGTAGTAGCTCTTGTACCTATTTAAACTAGTTCCTTGGAAGTGTTTTTAATTTTCTGTAAAAAAGTTGTATTAAAGTTTTTTTTCTTAAAGTTAAGATGTAAAACAGCCTTTTTGTTGTAATTCATTTATTTTCCTCATATTTAATTCAAATTGAATGGTAAGAGTATCTAGATTTTAAAGTAATGCCCGGACGGTTCGATGGTGGACAAAAAATGTCTTTGTCCACACTTTTACCTTTAATGCCTCTATCCACTTAACTTAAAAGTTTTCCTCCCTCCGTCAAGGAAATGGATGTAGTATTATCTTCTATAATTGAAAATAACGCGATTTTTAAATTCCCTTTATCCTTTATGAAATACTTTCTCTGTCTACTATATCAAAAATAGATATTCACATTTTTTAGTTCAATTTGAAAAATCAAGAAATAATTTATCATCTAGTTCCTAATTTATCTTTATTATTAATTATAGTCATTTCTCCATGTATTGAAATTTATTGTATTTAAATGAAATATAACAAAATTGTCATTCTATTAATTGTTCCTCATGTCAAGTCAATATTGAACGAGTAGAAGAACAGAGATTAGTCTGTACTTTAGATTTTCAAAAATAAATATCCATTTTTATTAGTCCAATATAAGTTGTGTTTTTATTGTAGAGAAGAAGGAGAGAGATTACAATACCTTAACACCCATGTCGAGGAAAAAGCTAAAAATAAGACCCAAAGGAATACCAAATACATAGTAGCTTACTATGTTAATGTAAGCTACATATGTTTGCCAACCTGCTCCAATAGCCACACCTGTAATTGTTGCTCCATTATTAATCTTAATTAATATACAAGCGATATACATTTTATTCGCTATTATTTTGGTGGGCGTTATTTATGTCAATTTCTCTAAATTTAATTTTAAATTGTAACTTCAAAACAGATATTTATATCATTTAATTGCAGAATTTATCCTTTAAATGAACTGATCTATAAAATATGATACGTATTTTGAGATGAAGAAAATATACCTGAAAGAGTAGGTTGAAGACCGTTAAGCATAATTGTAGTTCCTAATAGAGGAGTAAGTTCATACACGGCTTGCTGAACTTCAAAACTTTCCGTAAACAAAGGTGGATATCGACTTCGAGCAACAAAAAGTGCTACCGTAAGTATCGTCCCAATTAAAAGTGAAGTTATTGACACCACTAGGACTGAAAATTTTGCTGTTCTGGGGTGCCCTGCTCCTAGTTCATTTGACACCCTTACACTGCACCCAAAAAGAACAATTTTTTTTTTTTAGGTTTAATACTTTACTCCATTCATAATCGGATTGATATCTCTTATTAGATGATTACTTGGGAAAAGTGATTATAGGTGACAATAAAGTTTCAAAATCTTTATTGAGTAGATGTGATAATTTTAAATTTAGTGTTAAGAACGTCACTAATTTTAAAACCTTTAAATTTTATTATATAAATAAAGATCTTATTTTTCTCACTCCTCCCCTCCCCTTCCTTTTTGCCGCCATCTCCATCCCCCTCCCTTCTGTCGCCACCTCATTTCCATTATTTCTATCGCCGCCACCACCACCTCCTCTTCCTCATCCTCCTCCATCACCATCGCCACAATCATCAACTCTTCTTTCATCGTCACTACTAGAAACAAAAGTTTTTCCTAAAGCAAATCAAAAATATTTTGTGCTATAAAATATAATTTCTCCACCTCATCAAACTAGCTCACTAAAAGAACACTTGGTGAAAAGTAGATTATCATTGAAATATTGAGAAACTTTCTAATTCTCCGTATGAAAACATTATTATTATTTTTTGCTTTCACTGATTCAATCAAAATATATGTTGAATAGTCACTACACATTTTTCAATGAAAAAATAGTACTCCCTCCGTTTCTATTTGTATGTTACTTCCTCTGTCCAATAATAGTTGTCCACTATACTTTTTTGGGATGTCTAACAATACTTGTCCACTTTATGAAATTAATGAATAATTTTACACTTAGTTCGTAATTTACCCTTACCATTAATTATAGTCGTTTCTCTATTACATTTTTCAAGACATTGTATTTAATATATTCAAAGGCTGATATAGTAAAATTACCCTTCTATTTATAGTTTTTTAAGGGGTGTATCAAGTCAATAGTGAATAACTATTGTTGGACACAGGGAGTACCATTTTAGATCTCACACTCCTTAAGAAATTAGGTAAGTTTATCATTGTACTCTTACTTAGTGTATCTTGAAGTCAAGTTTTCAATAAATGAACATAAATTAATTTATTTGATTAATTACATGGACCAATGAACATAAATTAATCATTTAATTTTCATATGTTGGTCAAAATATATTTTCAAAGCTAATAATTTTCAAGGATAAAATAGGAAGAATAATGATTTTTTAGTAAGGACGGTGTATAAATAGGAGCGAAAGGAGTAATTCTTAAGTAGTGATATTCTAAAATAAAAATTTATATATTCTTAAAAGAGTTCTTAAATTATAATTCTTCTCGTATCAACTTGATCAAAATATATTTTATGATATTAATCAAATTTTACGTTACTTGAATATTAAAAAATGAAAAATGCTACACAAACAAACCTTATTGCTGCATTAAAACCAATGCACAACATGAACGTCCACCCAACTATGCTGGTGCTGCAAAATATCGAAACAAAAAATATATATATATATAGTAAAAGAGTTATTATTTCCTTTAAGGGACTTGAGATATAATTTTTAGTGTTTGATGCCTGAAAGTGACATATATTTATATGTATATTTTCACACCAAACACATCTTAATCTTAAAAAGTATAAATTAAAGTGAAAACACATATCACCAAATCATGAATTTTGCTAGCGCGAGATGTTTTGTATATTAAACTGTCCTTTTTAATTTATTTATTTTTACAAAAACAAATAATCAAATTTCTTAGTGTATCTACCATATCCATTAATGTTATGCATTTATGGCGTGTAAGTTTACATTTAAACATGGATATAAAGTCATAATTTCAAATCAGCATAAACTCACCATATGGAGACTGCGTCAACCGCAATTTTTGCATCCTTTACGTATCCAGCAGAGATAATCAAAACCATGAAGTACCAGTACTCTAAGCTACACAATTTACAATTTTTTAAAGAATTACCATTAGTAATTACTAATTAAATAGCAAGTAATTGCATGTCAATTTTAGTAAGGACGATAGATAAAAAAGAACAAAGGAAGTATTTTATTAAGGGGTAATTAGTCATTTTAAAGTTAAATTATTACTAAATATAGAAATATATCATATTTTTTTAACATAGACTAAAAAAAAGTGTCACATAAACTTAGACAGTCCATAGACAAGCATTTTAATTAAGATATACATCGTATGCTTGTTAAAATTCATACAATTTAACTTTTAAGAAAGTGCAAAACGTGACAAGTATTTTAGGACGCCACATCATAAAAATTGAGAGAGAGAGAGAGACTCACCATATCATGACACCAGATGCAAGTGACAACCTAACAAATCCCCAAAGATTTTCAAATGCCTTGTAAGTAAATCCAGACCAAGCTTCACCACATGTCCCACATATAATGTAAATAAATTGGGCAAGTACCATGAACCACCATGAACCATTTAGCACTACAGCTCCAGCCAGTAGCCCCAAATCCATTTTCATCATGAACAACCAGCTCAACATGGTATGGCCAGCTAGCGTGACGGCGGCTATAATGGCCATAACCATCATCTTGCTTTGGGCTTGAAGGAATTTTTGAATAGGAAAGTTCATTGCATAGGCAAATAGTTGAGGAATCATCCAAAGAGAAAATTTACCTGCCCATTTTGCTATGTCCATAGGCTGGCCAATGAGTATCAGAATTTGAGTGGCAAATAAGTAGAAAAATACTAAGGCCAATACTGTTGTGTTGAGTATTATCAAGGACCTTTGCAAATAAACACCTAACATGTCGACTTGTTTAGCACCATATGCTTGTCCACAAAGTGTTTCTAATGCACTTCCCATACCTAACTGTTAGAAAAATATCAAATATTTTTCGTAAGATTTTCAACACTAATTCTAGCAAAAACATTATGTATTGTCTTTCATCACTCAAATCAATGATATATATTCCCAATTAAACATCAAACTGTCTTAATTTATCCATCTTTATTTAAAATAAAAATAGAGAAGGTTTCTCTGCAATAGACATTTCATTTTTCACAAAAACTACCCACATACAAAAATTAAAGATATGTCAAATGTACGAAAATACTCTTTAATCTTGTTGTCTTAAACATGTCATACGATAATTTGAAATTAAAGAGTTTCTAAAAAAATGAAAGGGTCATTCTTTTTTAAATGAACTAAAAATAAAAGTATGTCAAACAAATTGAAACGGAGAGAGTATAATTTTTCGACGAAGGAATGTCATTTGACATATATATAGGGAGAACCTATGTGGGCGTCAGGGGTTCACCCGAACCCCCTTGGCAAAAAATTAAACTGTATATATAGGGTAGATTTTCTATATTTTTGTACATATACTATTTTCTAACCATCAAATGGAAGAGATAGCCCGATGGTACTGGACTGCGTAACTTGGGCGTGGGTACTATCCCTAGTTTGCAAGTTCGATTCCTGTACTTTGCAAGTCCGATTCCTATACTTTGCACTCTAGTACACACATTTATATTTTTATTTTTCGAATTCCCTGAGTGAACATTCTAAATCCGCCACTGAGTCTTGACAGATACAGAAAGAAACACTCCTTATGAGACGAACAGAATAAAAAAGAAAGTAAAACACATAAATTGAGACGGAGGAAGTAATAGATTACCAAAGCACCATAACAGAGTCCAGCAATAACAGAGTTTTCTACAGATACCGCAGCAAGTTGTATGACTCCAAGATGGCCAGCAAAGAGTTGAGTGATTTGAGCAATTGAGTATTGACATATAGAAGTTGAAATTGCTGGAGAAGCAAGACACCATAACTTCTTGGATTCAATATAGAATTCATGGAAGAAAGTTTTAACTCCATCAATTCTTTGTATATCATGCTCAGAATCAAAAGAAGGCAAATGGTGATAATCTTCCTCCATTTCTCTGGAAGGATGTGCTTAATTTTTGTTTCCAGAAATACTTTTTACTATTTAATTGGAAGGAGAAAAACCTTCTCCTATAACATGTTATAGGAGTGTCAAACTTTTCTCAACTTTGTCCTGGCTGTATTTATGCCTTCTAATTATCGGTGAGTATAATTAGACATTTAAATTTGTATATAGTCAAATAAATAGATATACACGATCTATATGACGTAGGATGCTTCATCTGACACACTTAAAAAACTTTTGTCATTTTAAAGATAAGTGTCAAGAACACACCTATAGTATCACTTTTTATTTTTTTAGTTTCAGACCGAAATGATTAGAAATGTAAGTTTTATACCTAAACTCTCACGTATTAGCAGAGAAACACACACCACTGGTGTGTGTAATACACTCCCTTCTTTATTTGAACAAACCTTGTCAAATGATATTCCACATGGATAAAATATTTCACCTTCACAAAAATTAAATAAATTATCAATATTAGTTAAAAGTCAAATATTAAAGTATTACTATCCCAAAAAAAGAAATTACCTTATTAAAAATAAAATTTAAAATATTTTTCTCACCCCACTCCACCACCTCCTCCCGTCGTACCCCCTCTCCATGACAATCCCCCTCTCTTTTTTTAATTTAATTTTCTTTATAGAATATTTTTTTAAAATTCATACTTCACCCCACCCCAAAAAACCCCACTCCTTCACAAAAAATGATAATGTTTTAATTTTTTTAGAGTACGTGCTCGCATAGAGCGGTGGGTTGGGTCATGACACACTCCCAATAGCTTATGTCTGATACTAAAAAAAAGATAGTTTAAGTGTGTTTTTGACACTTATCTCATTAATTTAAGGGAAAATTGTATATAATAGCAAACTATTAATTCAAATTAAATGCTATAAATATAGTTTGATTTAATTGTACCCCATAGCAAACTGTTGTTATTTCACCTCTCTCCTGGTGAATCTCGCTCGCCACTCTCGTTCTCTCCCTCGCCTCTCTCATTTTTTATACAAACGCAAGTGTATAAAGTGCGTTTGTGTTTGTATTAAACGAGAGAAAATTGTATATATACATATATTTTCGTTCCCCTCTCTCCCCTCTCCCAGATCTCGCTCTCTCACTCGCCTCTCTCACTTTATACAAATAATGCAAATTGTATAAAATGCGTTTGTGTTTGTATTAAGCGAGAGAAAATTGTATGTATACATATATTTTCGTTCCCCTCTCTCCCCTCTCCCTGATCTCGCTCGCCACTCTCCCAGATCTCGCTCTCTCACTCGCCTCTCTCACTTTATACAAATAATGCAAATTGTATAAAATGCGTTTGTGTTTGTATAAAGCGAGAGAAAATTGTATATATACAGATATTTTCGTTCCCCTCTCTCCCCTCTCCCAGATCTCGCTCGCCACTCTCCCAGATCTCGCTCTCTCACTCGCCTCTCTCACTTTATACAAAAACGCAAATGTATAAAATGCGTGAAAATTGTATATATACATATATTTTCGTTCC
>JAJOOS010004624.1:0-19383 GCA_029582725.1 Solanum chiquidenum
GGTGCAGTTGATGCCCTTCTGGATCTGCTCAGATCTCACCAGTGTGAAGAAGCATCGGGAAGATTACTTGAAGCCCTTTTCAACAATGTCAGGGTACGACAGCTGAAGGTATCTAAGTATGCAATTGCTCCTCTGGCACAATATTTGTTGGATCCACAGTCTAGATCCCAATCTGGTAGGCTTCTTGCAGCTCTTGCTCTTGGTGATCTCTCCCAGCATGAAGGACTAGCTAGGTCGAGTGATTCTGTCTCTGCCTGTCGAGCTCTGATAAGCTTACTTGAAGATGAACCAACAGAAGAAATGCAAATGGTGGCAATTTGTGCATTGCAAAATTTTGTAATGAGCAGTAGAACAAACAGGAGAGCTGTTGCAGACGCAGGTGGAATTTTAATGGTTCAAGAACTGCTTATTGCCCCTAATTCAGAAATTGTAGTACAAGCATCTCTGCTCGTAAGGTTTTTATTCTCAAATCACACGCTTCAAGAATATGTATCAAACGAGCTTATCAGATCTTTGACAGGTAACTTGCTTGTTCAGTACCCCCCCCCCCCCCCCCTCCCCCCTCCAATTTATGTTCATGTTTTTACTCGTCACAAATTTAAAGAGAAAGCAAGACTTCTTAAACTTGTGATCTAAAACGAGTCTTAGACATTTGTGTGGCTATAATCATCTCATTAAGGGTAAAAGAGTTTTGAAGTTCCTTAGACATTTGTATGGCTATAAATCACCTAAATAAATGAGAATTTTGAAGTTCAATTTTTTCTAAAGGTGACATTCTTTTTGGAACAAACTAAATAGGAAAGTGTGCCACATGAATTGGGACAAAGGGAGTACTTTTTTTGATTTTTAATTTTTGGAACTGTGATGACGATGAAGCACCTACATCTGGTGAAGAGCTTTTATGGAAATATACATGAACCATCCAAAGCCTACACGAAAATAATGTTACATGCAATCTGCTAAAAACCCAGAAAAGGAGTCTTCAGATGTAAATCTCTGTTCCAATATATTACCCTTGGAAAGTTTATGCTGCAATTATTTTTCTTTTTACATTTTGATTTTTATGTCCCCACAAGTTGAAGTAGGGTAAAGTCTTGAAACAATAAATTGAAAGCTATAGCTTTCCAGTCACTTTAGAAGCTAGCACTTAATTGAAAGCTACAGATTCAGAGCCATTTTCCTAAACTTGATCTGTAAGCTAGATAGTGCTTCAAAGAATTGGACAGCTGGCAAAAGGAAAAACATAAGTGCACTATTGGTAGACATAAGACCTAATGCCATTAAATAAAACAAACCTACTTATAAAAAATAAAAATAAAACAACCATATTAAGTAACAAGATGTCAAACCGTTACCCGATGCTTATTCTTTCGTTGTCTAATTTTGCTTGTAGCGCTCCAATGCAGCTATTAATCTTTCTGATCTATGAATTTCGAAACTCAAATTTTCCATGATCTAATGTCTTAAGCTTACCAAATCCTAAATCTTTGTTGCATGCCTTTTGTTCTCATCTCTTTTTTGTTCCTTCTTCTTGTCATGACTGTAGTACAAGTATTTCCTTTTCCTCTTATTTGCTAAAAACACTTTAATATTCCTTGAAATGCAGCTGCACTTGATAAGGAATTGTGGAACATGGCAACTGCTAGTGAGGAGATTCTGCGGACCATTCATGTTATATTTTCTAATTTTCCCAAGCTCCATGTTACTGATGCTGCTACGCTTTGTATCCCTCATCTGGTGGCAGCATTGAAGTCTGGTAGTGAGGCTGCACAGGATTCAGTATTGACTACACTATGCTTACTCAAGCAATCATGGTCAACCATGCCAATGGATGTGTCAAACTCACAAGCAATGGTTGCAGCTGAAGCCATTCCAGTATTGCAGATGCTAATGAAGACTTGCCCACCAAGTTTCCATGATAGAGCAGACAGTCTGTTGCATTGCTTACCAGGTTGTTTGACAGTCACAATCAAGCGTGCAAACAATTTAAAGCAGGTGATGGGAGGAACTAATGCTTTTTGTCAATTGACTATTGGAAATGGTCCATCACGGCAAACAAAGGTAATGAACCAGCACTTTATAATTGTTGATGAAGCACAAAGGCTTTTGTTATTCTAAAATCTGTTTTTTACTTTTGAAATCATTCACTTATCATGAGAATGACAATTTTGTACAATCACAGCCTACATCAACTATACTAGGGGTATATGTGTTAAGTACCATCACAGCTACTCTGAGTATA
Organism: Solanum chiquidenum; assembly: GCA_029582725.1. Taxonomy (NCBI): domain Eukaryota; kingdom Viridiplantae; phylum Streptophyta; class Magnoliopsida; order Solanales; family Solanaceae; genus Solanum; species Solanum chiquidenum. The sequence goes on from JAJOOS010004624.1 coordinate 2,243, forward strand.
GTAGGGTATGTGTATTGCACTGTCACGACCCAAACTAGGGGCAGTGACCAGCACCCGACGGGCCTGGCACTTGTAGAGCAAATCCTGTTCAACTAGTTATAAAGCATGAACATCCCGTACAAACGTTCAAAGCTATCACATAGTTGAATTAAGTCTCGTGAGATGTAGCTCAAATACAATATCAAGTACATATAAACATATCCACAGTGAGTCAATGGAGACCCTACAGAATACATTACATATATGTAGGAATGGGACATGTCCCGACATGTGAATTACAGCTACATACCCACTGTAATTGCACAAGTGGCGTTTGGGATGGTAGGATGTGTGCAGGCCTTACCTTTACCTTTGTGGGTAGAGATGTTGTTTTTGATAGACTCCTGACTTAAACAAAGTGTAATCAGAGTAGAATTGGAAGGAAAATAATGGGAGCAAAATAGCAAGATACACAGAGCAAATGAAGCTTGAAAGATAGTGTTGTTTCCTCTTTTTAGGTCTTGATGTTTCATGTCTATATATAGGTGGGGTGTGGGGGTTGAAGGCTTTATTTAATTGGTAGAGTAGTGACAGTTTAGGGGTCCTCTAGAATTGCTTAAATTCCAAGTGATCCTACACTTAGATATTCTAAAAGTCAATGAAGTCGCTGGTGGTTGGAACATTTGTATCTGGAATATACTATATTAAGAATATAATTACCCCATCCAAATATTATAATTCCCTAGTTTTTTTTTCCATTAAAAAAATATCAAATTGTGAATCCTTGTACCATTATCTCTCCACTATTTCTTTTTAAAAAATGTAGAGCATCCAAGACCAACTTCCTATTATAAATATAATCTCAAAATAGCAAATTTATCCTGTAATTATACTCAAAATTAGGAAAAGAAATATAAAATGATTTTTTCGTGTGAGGAAGAAATCGAATGTCGTCTCACATTACTTAGATTCTCAGCTCTGGATGTCGAGACATTACTTTGAAGGTATTTAAGGCATGCCAGCGATAGGGGTGCTACATACACATTGCTTGTGTGCTTGAATGTTTAATTACATGATGTCTTATATAACTCTTTGCATAAGACAGTGATGAGTTCCATGGATCTCTATAGATAATCACTATGTTGCTAGTACTCCTTAAAAATATTGTCAGGTGCGTATTGAATCCTCCAAAAGTAGTATATATTTTAAGGATCCAACATGGGTGCATCGGCATATTTGAAAAGTCCAAGAAACACAGGATAATCATATTAAGCTCATGCAACAATTATAAGATCTAGTCATGCTAAGAACATTTTTTTGTGATATTTTTGGGTGGTTTCTTTTCTTTCCTTTTTTATTCTGAAATTTTATTCGACTTGCAGTTTACTTAATTATACTTCATAGGAACTTCCAAGAGAGGAATAAATTATGTCTGAAATATTTAGGTTTAGGAATGTGTTAAAGAACCTTATATATAAAAAAGCTTCTTGTTTTGGTGATCTGCATTTCATATTAACAATCCATGGTTCATGATTAGGTTGTGAGTCACAGTACATCACCAGAATGGAAAGAAGGCTTCACATGGGCTTTTGATGTGCCACCCAAGGGACAAAAGTTACATATCTTGTGCAAAAGCAAAAACACATTTGGGAAGGTAAATAGCTTTATATTCTGAATGTCTGATGTGAAGTTTATATTCTTTGACCAATAAACTTCCTGTTAGAACACCCTTTGGGGTGTCCCAGTGGTTTGGGCTTGGGACTTCCATGTTGGAGGTCTCAAGTTTGAAACCCCTTGCCAGCAAGAGGTTTGTCTTCTGGGTCGAGCTCGTTGCACCGGGTTTGCCTAGTGCAGGTCACTCCTACTTAATATCAGTGTCAGCATTTCTGATGTGTATACTTTTGTTTCAGACCACTATCGGGAGGGTAACAATCCAAATTGATAAAGTTGTTAGTGAAGGCATGTACAGTGGCCTTTTCAGCCTCAGCCAGGACAACAACAAGGATGGCTCATCACGGACTCTAGAGATTGAGATTAGCTGGTCCAGTAGGACTCATAGCGATAGTGAGTGAAGGGAAGCAAGACAGAAATAATGCAAACGTGAGGACCCAAAGTCGGAGTTGAACCTGGTAAAGAACAATCTCTTCATATTCCAGCCTAATGCAAGAGCTGTTGGGGGTAAAGTCCAAGTTTTTTCATATCTAAAGCTTTGCTACCTGTGTTGTAACTGTAAAAAATAGTAAGATATTTGCAAGTACAGAGAAGTTGAGAGAGGTTCCGACGGTACAAGGTAAGTCTTACACCTAGCTTTTAAGCACCAAATTGTACAGTTCTTAGAAATATCAATATCAAATAGAGTCATGATGAGTTGTAATGTTTATTTCAAATCCCAGTGGTGTATTTGTAATGCAAAGTAGCAACAAATGCCAAAGGTGATTGCTGTGCAGAAGGCCTGGCACATTAAAGTTTATTAGTTTTGCTTCATTCTTTTCGAATTTACTTCCTTACTCCATCCAACTAGATTTTCAGCTCGACGAGTGAAGTGGGATTAGTTTGATCAACATGACAAAATTACTAGTAATTTGCAGCAACCACTAGCGCAGATCTTGCTCGTTCAACATCTATTTTGGCAGTTGAACACAAAATATGTGCATTTGAATCAACAGCTTTGGGGGTATGTCCTGCCAGGTTACCATTGGTTTTGAGAGATAGAAGAGGGAAATGGAAGTTGCAACAAATTAAACCACTTTGTCAATTGATCGATGAAATTATATACACCCTCCATTTCAATTTATTTGTCTTTGTTATTGAGCATGAAGTTTAATTTGAAAGTAAGATGGCAATTTAGTATATAAAAAATGTGTCAGGTATATATATATATGTGTGTATTATTGTAAATTAGATGGTCCAAAGGTATCAAATCAAATTGTAATGTACTCTTAAAGATATGTATAACGTATCAAAATATCTCCTAATCTTGAGTCTTATATATATCAGGTGGGATCTTGGAGTTATTGACAAATTTGAAAGACATTTTAAAAAATAAAGAAAATAAATTGAAATAGAGAAAGTAATAATTGTTAGTTGAATATTGAAAGATCACAACATTTTCCAATCATTGTATTTTTGTAGAAGCTCGATTTCGAGTTGATTTGCCCAATTTGAGTAAAGGGTCGATATCTGCAAATAGAGGTTCGCTAGCCTTTTTCTTTCATGCCCCAACCTACACAAGATGTTGCTCGCTTTCTCTCAATCATTAATGGCTTATGTACGAGTTAGCATTTCTACGTACTTCTGATGTCAAATGGACGGGTTGAGTTAAAATTGATTGAAATAGATATTAGATTGAGTCTTGACCTGTTCAAGTTTACTTTGGGCTCAAATGAGTTTAAAAACGTACAGAGTTTTGACCCACTTAATCTCAATAATTTCAATATATTATTTTCTAAGTTTTATAACCACAATTTGAATTTCAACTCAAGACAATTTAAAAAGAAGATACAAATGAATAAAATAAATCCTAAAAGATATAAAATAGATAAGTAATTCATACCTTCAATATAGAAACGTACATTACATTAATGCAAATAAAGAGTTTTAAGAACGGATTGAAACTAGAGATTAAATTGAGCTTAATTGAGGATTCGTTAAGACTTAAATGGATAGAAATTAAACCCAATTCAAATTATCTTGAGCTCAACCCTTAAAATTCCAAACAAATTTGACGAATTACCTATAATTGAGCTCATTTTTAACACCTCTAAATCATATACATATACGGAGAGTCTAAATATTCCTTATAATTTGTGAGTATGAATCCAAAACTTCCACAAGTACTCTAATAAATCCAATAAATATATCATTTCACAACTTTGTTTTCTACTAATTTTTCTTCCTTCTACTAAAATAAAACTATATACGACCAATTTGTCTTTTTCCTTTTCTCCAAAACAAAATATTACCAATGTGAAAGCAATGGAAAACCCAAAGACACAATTTCAATTCCTACAAATCATCGGCACGTGCCAAGTCATCGACTTCAGTCTCATTCACACGTGCGACCAAAAATGGAAAACTGGTGGGCCCCACTTAAAACGGCTTTTGCAGATACATGAATATATCTTGTAGCGGTGACATCTCATAACAACTCTGCAACTCAGAAGTAGTGGCATCTGTGTAATTAAATGGAAAATCAAGGGCAGTTTTTTCCCACTCACTCAGTTTCACCTTCGGCTTCGGCTCGCTCTGAACTTCCTTCTCGTATGTGAACTCCGTCGAAGGTACGTGCTCCGAGCAGCTGGAATCGGTGTGAAGTTTCGGAAGAGAATCCGATGAATCAAAATATGTGAAGTCATTGTAAACGTGGTACGACGTCGAAGACGGTTTTGTTGAAACTGAAAACGGCATAATCTCCGGCTTTACATCACCTTCACTCACCGCCGGCGACATTTCAACATTCATTTTTCGAATATTCAGTTGATTCTTCTCAACTGTACCCTTTTTATTGTAGATTCGACATAAAACCCAATCGTCGAGCTAAAAAAGAAGAAGCAAACATTCGATTAGTCAAAAATGATCAAATCTCAAATCACTTAATTCAGTTCATTTTTACTCACTCTTAAGCTGCTGTTCTTGTTACGAGCAGATCGATCAACATGAGCAAGTCGATATTCGTGCATAATCCAATTTGTTTTTTCTCCCTTCGGAGCTTTTCCTGCGTAAAACACCAAAGCTTTCTTAATTCCCATCGATTTTGGACGACCAATCGGCTTATCCGCACCCGTCGCCTTCCAATATCCATTTCCCGCAGCTCGATTCGGCCGTGAACCGTTCGGATACTTCCGATCTCGCGGCGAAAAGAAATACCACTCTTTCTCACCATACAAAGCCAAATCTGAAAAAAAAAAAAAACTTCATTAATATCAGAAATAAAAAATCTACAAAACTACAACAGCAGAATAAAATAAAATAAAATGATGAAAAATTACCAGGAAGATCCCATGGATTATACTTGTAGAGGTCAATTTCAGCTATAATCGGAACAGCAATCGGCTGTGAGGCGCATTTTCGACATAAATAGTGCATCACAAGCTCTTCATCAGTTGGATGGAATCGAAATCCAGCAGGAAATTGCAATTCCACCATTACTTTTTCTTCAAAAAAATAATAATAATTTGATTTATGTTTGTAGTTACAGAGAAAGAGGTGCTTTGAAAGTTGAAACGTAGAACACAGGGGAGGAGAAGCAAATATATAGGAGGTGAAAGGGACACGTGGCTAGAGAAGGAGGGAGGACCTAGAATAAACGTGAGAGAGAGGGAAAAAAACAGAAGTAATATAAAATGTAAAAATAAAGTCGATGGACACGTGTCAACACATTAAGTGGGGTATGTGGATAAGTAAGATGAGTAGGACCAATATGAATTGTGGTGCACCGGTGTGAAAGTACTTCACCCTTAATCAGAAATTTTGAATTCGAGCTTTGTATATGAAGAAAATTTTATCAAGAACATTACTCTATCGAATTGGCCTTGTATTGTGCGATTTGAATTTAATCGAAACTTTAATGTAGATTTCAGATACCAAGTGGAAAACAAAATAAGATGAGTGGGATTTTGTCACTGCTTACGCATTTCATTTTGTATGGGAGTGGTAAAATGAGAAAGTAGGCGGAAATAGCCTTGAGTTTTGGAGTGGGAGTAAAAAAAGTTAGTAGTGAGGTGGAGGTATATTTGGGGATTGACTTGACTAAGTAATCACTTTTTTTAGGTTGACAAAACATTTGGGGTACCCTTTTAAGTTTATTGGTGTAGGCATTTACGAGGATTATGATAAAGTGATAAATATTATTATTTTTTATTATTAATAAAAAAAATTAGATTCAAGTTTTTAAGTATAGAATCGTCTTTGTTAATAAGTGTTTTATTTTTAATGTGTGACTTTTCGACATAAATCTAAATTTAATTGAACTTTAATGTAAATATTAAATATTGGATTAAAAATCAACTTTTTTTTAATGGTGTATGCATATTTTAGGCCCATATTTTACTATAGTTATTTTCAATAGATTCTATCAGTTTAAGGAAAAAACAAGTCAAAGCAAGAATAGAGGGAAATAACAAAAATGGAGAAAATCTTGGCAAAAACTTAATAAGCAATTTGTCAAATCATCATAAATAATAGTCCATAATAAGATAAAACAATAATAGAAGTATATAAAAAAAATCATAGATACTAACCAAATTCAAAGAACAAAAAACTACGAAAGTTATAACAACATAAAAAAAATAAAAAGAAACAATACTCTTATCTTAATTTGAGTCTTCCATAATCTCCTAGCTTGCACGCATTAATTTATTAGAGTGTCACTCTCAATAACGTGAACAATGTCTTTTAATATCTAATTTTCAATAGAAAGATAAGAGAGAATATTAAACACACATAGGATTAGCTAATTCATTGTTAGAGCATGTAAACAACCGTTTCGATTAATATTTTCTTTTTAATTTTGTTTAACGACAAAAAATAACTTCGAATTACTTCTTTTTTAAAACAAAACGGTAGCTTGTTTTTGTACCACCTCGACCTAGTTAATTTGATTTCAAAGCCTAGTAATAGACAATAATATAGTGTTGATGTAATATACCACAAATACAATAAATTACATTTGAAATAAAATGAATAAACAAATCTTTAGGCTGAGACACGGATATCTCGCTCTCTTTAGGGAGATTCAAGTCCGCTGCGGCATAATCTACACCGATCCAGTGATATCATTCTTGACTTGTCCCTTCCAGGATACAATAGCCCAACAACGTCATACAACTCAATCTACTCTGGATTAGTTGAAGAGTCCAAAGCTCCACAAAAAGAACACTTTCCTTTCCTTCAACATATAAATATTCTCTTTTGTATAGTGAATATAGTTAAAGACTTTGAATTTTTCTATGTCTTAACTCTCTCTTTCACTACACTAATCTCAATATAAACACAACACAATAATACTCATCTTTTTCGCTCCATATTTTTTGTACATCTATTGTTCTTTACAACACAAAGAAAAACCACTATTTATAAGTGATAAATTTTTTCTTGCAATGAATAGGAAGATAATAGGTAGTAAATTGGATAAATGAATAGCTTATATATAGGTTACATAGGTTACAAGAATAAATATAGAATAATGGGTGAAATGAAGAGTTGGTGGTTACATAAGTTACTAACAACGAAAGATCACTTTCTTCCATAATTGGTGAGAGTAAAGAGATAATATAATGTCCACCAATAAACATAACATAATACATAGTGTCACATATGATATATATATTTTTAGAGATCTAATGCTCTTATAGTTTTTTTCTTTTAATGTAATAGAATATATTATTCTTTTTAGATTGACTATATAATGAAAAATAAATCTTTTGATAAGACAGATGAAGTATTAAACAAACCTACCCTCGTTGATGAGCATTTTAGGATTACCAAAAGTCCAAAACCATAATATGATACTCACTTTTTTAAAAGCCAGAATTTAAAAATAGCTTTTTTCAAAAGTAATTTTGGACATTGACCAAATATAAAATTTTACTTTATAATATTAATAATAATAAAAATATTACTCTCCCAAAATAAGGTCAAGTTGTTTTGAGGGGTGTAACAAATAAAAAAGGAAGAGCTACGCCTACGCATTGGATTAGGTCACGATTTGCGATGTATCTTAGGTCACATTTAAATCAATTATTATTATGCTCAAAAGCATATTCAAGCCACGTTGATATTTTTGACTTTAACAAGACTCAATTCTATTGGACATTCAAATATTTTAAATCCACCATTGAGCTAAAACAGCTTTAATATTGTTTTTATTCATTGTATGTGTCAAAAGCAACGTTTTTATATATATTAATCATAGTGTTAGGATCAGTTCGCGTCCTCCTTTTAGCTATATGTATTAGATAACTAATTATATCCATTAAGAATAGGAAAATAAAAAGGTATTACCTAGTATTTAATTATTATATTTATTGAAATTTGAATTTGAAGTCTTATAATTTTTAATTCAATTTACTAATCACTAGGTGACTTCAAATATAAATACAATATTTAATGTAAATGTGTTAATTGTGCAACATTTTTTTTAAAAAAAAATAAGTAAATTAGCATAAATCACTCTCACCAGTATCTCAATTTTTGATAATCAATGGCACTGAAAACTCTTAAGGTCTTGTAATAATAAAAAAGAATTGTGCCACAAGATTTTTTTCTTCTTCATTAATTTCACTATATCACTAACTATTACTTATACAATATTAATACATAAAAAAAAATTGATTTACAATTTTTTTCCACTTAGAATACATTGCTACAACATTGATAAAAATACATTCTGGTGATGAGTACACTAGAAAAATACTCAAATACATTAATACAAATGTATACTGGTGAACATATACAATCAAATACATGATACACTTAAATGATACATAAGGAATAACGAGGAACAAGTACCCTTGATGTACTAATATAAATGTATAATCAGTAGTAGCAGATACAAATAAATATAATTGATACAAAAAGTATAACAAGGACCAAATATACTTGAATAATTGATATAAATTCATAATTAGTTGGAGAAAATGGTCAAAAGCCTCCCAAGCTATTACCGAATTCTCAACTACACACTTATTCTTCACGGGGGTCCTATCACCCCTTGAACCTTTTTAAAGTGAAATATCTAGCCCCCTACAAACTCATGCCCAGATTCGTATTAGGTAGTAATCAACACGTGTTGTCACGTAATATTGCCCTTTTTTTATATAAAAAAATAATTATTCTTTTATATTTTACTTTTTTTTTATATATATTTTCATCTTCTCCTTTTCTCTTCTTTTTCATTCTTCCATTTTTTTTTTCTTTGAAGCTTCTGCAGATTTGACGATGGGGATGTCATGACTACCGCATCTTCGACCTTCACCGGAATTCTAAACACCACGAAATCTCGTTCTCTAAAGCTAGAGACAGACGAAAAACTTTATCACTGATTAGTGTTTACAAAAAATTCAATAAATGGGTCTTCTTTAGGTCTGTCACCCAATGATGAATTTTTCTCCATTAATTGAATCTATTACTTAGTGAACTCCTCCATTAATGACTAGTCTAAAGTTTGATTCTTCTAACTTTCAATTTTGATTTTGACCTACCAACAAATTTTCAAAGTGATAAAAAGTGGAAGTATGATGAAAAGTATGTGATTTGAAGATATGAATTGGCTTAGTAATGAAAAGTTGATGAGGGCGGTGACCTGGCGGTTGAGGTGAGCCCGCCGGTGTCTATGGATCTTATGAACATTGAAGGGAGAAGATAAAGAAGGTAAAAATAAATAAAAGGAAACATAATTTTATTTTTTTAAAATAGAATATTAATATGAAATAAATTAAATATTTATAAAGTTAATAATTTAATCATCTTTTTATCTTTCACTCTCTCAAAGAGAGTGAACTACACATTCTTTGCCACATCAGCATTTAGGGAGCAAATAACTATATTTTAAAATAGTTCAAGAGGGTAATAGGACTCTCGTAAAGTATGAATATGTAATTGGGAATCTGGCAATAAATTGGGGGGTCTTTTGGCCATTTTCTCAATTAGTTGCATGGCTATATATAGTTGTATTTTTTTTTTATCATCCCTTTTGAAAACCTAAAGTGATCCCAATTACAGAGTTTCATCAACATCTAGTAAGAACAAATGTCTAATGTGAATAATATTGTTTGATAAATTAAATCACCCCTTTTCAATCAGTGGTGTAGTCATGTTCATATTTGGGTGTTCAGTTAAACATTATTCATCGAAAAATTAAATATATAAAAAACTAGTTATAAATTAGTTTTTGTTTGTTTTTATTAATTTTTGAACATACTTTAACAAAAAAATTGATTTCGATACAACTTTCATAACATTATTCTACTTCATTGATGGGAGATAATATACCATCCAATTGAAAAAACTATCAAGAATTCAAATCTCTACTTTTAATAGAAAATTTTCAAATTTTTCTCAACAATTTTCCAATCCTTTTGTAAGACTATATATCACCACACTACACTTGGACACAAAGGAGAGAAAGTTCAATGTTACACGGGAAAACTATGTAATATTCATTCTTTAGTATCCACAAAGAGAAAAAGGCAAAAAAGTAAAACATGAATAATTTTGGTGTTACTAGATAAATGAGCATGTGCCATTAACACGAATTCAATATATGTTATTTTTTTTGTCCTAATTTATGTGGTATTGATAGAATTTCAAAAGTCGATTAAATTTTTTATATGTTATTTAAATTTTAAATTTATTAATTATTGTGATTTATAGTATTTTTTACATCAATTCAAATAATATATATTATCTCCTTTATCCCAGTTTAATTAAGTGATATTGATAGTTTTTTGAGAGTCAACCAAATTTTGTATATGACTTTTAAGTATCTTTAAGTTACTAATTATTATAATTTATATTTAAAAAAAATATATTTTCAAATATATAACAGATTAAAAGAAAGAATAAGACAAAGAAAGTAAAGAAATTTCTACCCACTTCTTATTTATCACTCTTTGTCACTTAGCTACAAATAGCTAGAGGGAAATGGAAGTGATATATATATATTCGTTGATTAGGCGATTATTCCACCTTAGTTGACAATTCTACATGAAGAAATAGAGGCTATCAAGATAACGATACCATGTTTTGATTCGATGCAACTATTCTTGATTACTTCTATTTCTTTTTGCAATTTGATGTTCGATACTTTATATTGGAGCTCGATTATTCTAAATTTAAGTCATGGAAAGCTTTTTAGAGGGAATGAACTTCTTATTATGAATTTTTTTATATTCAAAGTTCGAATTTGAGACTTTTGATTAAGAAAGATGCATCTCTACCTGAGAACTATTCTTGATTTCAATGTTACGTTGCTTTAGAAAGAAAGGAAGGAAGAATAATGGACACATATATATATACACTTCATTATGACTTCCATTTATCGAAAATTATTCTTCATTATTTCCTACAAAATTTAAGAATATCAAAAAATGGTTTTGATTCTTATAATTATAATAAACTAATATGTGTAAAACAAAATAAAAATACCTTTTAAGTGATTTTTTGGTGTTGCATATGTTATATCATTTCAATAATGACACGTCATTAAGAGTATATAACTAATGGATCAAGTAAAAACTCAAAATATAAAGAGCCCGTTTGAATTGGCTTAAAAAAAGTAGTTTTTAAGTCAAAAATAAAAAATCAAACTGAAATGACTTTTAAGTCAAAAAATAAAAAGTAGGGGGAGACCTACTTTTGGTTTTTTGACTTATTTTAAATCATTTTTGATTTATTTTAAGTCATTTTTAACCTTGCCAAACACTTCGTAACTTATTTTAAGTCATTTTTTATATTTGCCAAACACTTCCAGAAGACAAAAATTGACTTAAAAGTAGATTTGATCGACTTTTAAGCCAATCCAAACGAGCTCTTTAATCAGACATTTTTTGTTACACGTGTTATAAAGAAGTCAAGGGGTCCAAATTTGCCCCTTATTAACTTCACGAAATGGTCTAGATATACCCCTTGTTAATAGTTGGGGTTGGATCTACCCTTTTCGTTATAAATATAGTCTAAATTTGCCCTCTTTGACTTACGACAAAAGCTTTCGAAAAAAGTGATCCTTTTTTACAAAGGTTAATTAAGGTTCAAATTTGCCTTGAACTTAAAGGAGCAAGGATTTATATCGACAATAACAATATCACATTATTCTTCAATATTCAAAATCTCCAATTATTAGACGATCTCTATCTCAAAGCTCAAATTAACCACCTTCAAACCTCAAATAAGCTAAGGAATGAACAATATTGCACTAATAAGTTGGATTCCCACATTTATTAGAATTCTATTGACATAACTCCATCACTAATCCTTTTAAAATTATCTATTAAGAAAGAGCTCTATATCAACCACCTAATACCAAAACAAACTTAGATATACACTATTCAACTCCTAATTAAATCAGTTGCATTAATATAATTGTGGCAATTAAGATAAAGGTTATATAGTACTTGATGGGTGATAGTCTTTTAGCGGAGGTAATTAATTAAATAATATTTGAAAAAAATAGTACAGATGAAAATGATTTTGTACGGATTTTTTTTTTTTTAATTGGACAAAATTAATTATTATAGTGGTAATGATCTAGAAAAACAAGGGATGAAAATTGAGAAAATTGAAATTTTGGACCATTTCTTTAAGTGGGGGCAATTTTTAGATCATTTTGCAAAATTTATGGATAAATTTAATCATTTTCCTTGTGAAAAAAAGAAGCCAAAATATCGAAAAACCTTCTATCACTAGTTAATAAACGAAAAATAATCAAATATGAATGATAATAGGATTGTTCAAATTCCTTCATTCTTAATCAAAGGAGTTTTGATTCGATTTCTGAAACGTCACCTCAAAAATAAATCTTTTAACACGCAATTCAAAATTTAATTAAATTTCAATACAAATATTTTTTAAAAACACCTCACTTGGAAAAGTTGGTAAATCAAACAAAAGGTTGGGGGTTGGCAAGAGTCTTTTAAAACTAAGAATTTTATATTCCAAAGTTTTTTGCAAAAAAAAGAAAAAGAAAAAGATGGGTCTACGTGAAATTAATTCAATCATTTTCACACAACAAAATTATGCCAAAAACTTAAACCCTACCAGAATTCGCCGCCATTTTGACAGCCACATAATTCCTTTTCCACTATTCAACAAAATGCCAATAAGTTAAAAAAATATTCTCTCCATTTTATTTTGTTTGATTATTTAAAAAATATTTATATTTTTTATAGTTTAACATATTTTTAGTTTAAGATCACAAAATTTGAAAATTTTCTTTATATATTTTGTTTTTTTCCCTTTTTATAATATCTAAAATTTACTGATTCGACTACTTAATTCATTATCACGCTTATCAGATATGAAAATAATAAAGTGACGGACAACGTTGTTTTTTTTTTAAATTCAAATATTGTGATGTCGTCCTTAATATTCTTCAAATGAAATAAAGACCCCGTCCGACGTCCGTCCTAAATGGAAAAGTAGTGAAGATATTTTTTTTGGTTTCTCACAAAGTGTCTGATATCCATAATGAAGTTCGATTAAATCTGGAGACTCGAACTCGAAATCTCTTGATTAAGCATGAATGAGGACAACCACTTCATCAAAATCCTTATTGGTGTAACGAAGATATTTACGACGGAAGCGACTACATCGCTTTTAATATGTCACGACACTTTTGATGGTTGATGAATGTTATCGTCGATACATATTATCAGCCTGCTTGAAGATTTTGTTTTTAAATTCTTTGGGACAAAATGACTAATAATTAAGAGCCCACAATCACGCCTGCCTTGTACAAGTTGAATTGTGTGTATTTTGCATCACACATTGTATGTATTTTGCATCACACATTGTATGTTGTAATTAGTGTTAGCTTTAAATGTGTTAAAAGGAAATGAAGGGTTGTGACTTTTACGAAAGATTGTGTTCTTTCTAAAGGGTTGTGATTATTCAAAAGTTTGCACCTTTTTCAAAGGGTTGGGACCTTTCTGAAAGGTCGTTTCTTTATCAAGGAGTTGTGACCTTTCCGATAAGCCACAATTAACACCTTTTCATATTACCTTTTGTTGGCTATTAATAGAAAGATATTCTCTCATTTTTTGCATCGAATTCTTTCCTTCTTCTGCATATATTTCTTACAAACGAAATTGATCTTGTCTGTGTGTGATCCCGTTGCTGTCTTTTTGAGTTCGTTGAAATTATCGAAGTTTGAGGTACCGCTATTTCTTTAATAGTTAATCTGTTTTATCTTGGGAGGAATTAATCTACAACCTCAGATACTTGAGGGTATTAAACTTTTTAAGGACACACAGTAAATTCTATGGACTTGGATAATTCTTTTCTATTTCTTTCAATCTTTTATTATTTTTGATCGGTTTACTAATCTGAATACCGGAGTCAACAACAAGTACACTAGCTATCTAGAATAGTGCTTGAAACCGATAAGATTATGCTGCAACAGGCGTGACCATAATTTGCGGCAATTATCTCATCCAAATTAACGAACAGTAGTTGTCCTTTCTATCCTTAGATTTATGGATAAGTTCTGATCAATTATCCGTATTTGGTGTTTAATTTCTGTCCTTCAAATTCTATCAAATATAAAAATAAAAAATATTAGCTCGAAATATTTTATTTTATCTTACAAATTATATCTAATAATGATTTCGTTTTACATTAACAATAACATTTGTTTAATCATGCCATACGTCTAATTCTGAATTCACCTTACGTGAGTGATGCGTGAAAAATACAAAACACAAAATAAACAAAGACATAAAATTGACATATAAGAAGCAAATATGTACATTTTAAGTTACATACCTACTAATTTTGTTACAATAAATTTAAAAGGTATGCGTTAAAATCCAAACTTTTAGAAAGATTTGTAAAATTATTTCAGAAAAATATTTTCCTCCCTGCCAATCACAAGCAATGCCTTTTTTATTTTTGTCTGAACAAAAGATATGATTATTATCTTATCATGAAACCGCAATATCTTTGACATATATATTTCAAGATTTGAAAAATATATTGTGTGAAAAAGATACTAAGAGAAAAGACAGCTGAAATTCCATTTAGTCACGTGATATAATTAATAACTTAATTCAACTCTACCAATAACAATACTAGATATACTCACCACGTCAGCCTCACACGTTAATTCATTAATGCAATTCATATTACTTGCACCAAAATAATAAGGGAAAAATATAAATATACTCTCGAACTATCGTAAATGATATGCAGATATTCTCCGTCATATTTTTGGGACATTAATATCCCTATCATCCAAAAACTGGAGCATATATGCCCTTTATACTAACAACGATTGCTTCTTCAATATCTTTTTGATGTCGTTTTCTTCTTCTATTATGCCTAGGTGTAAGAAGAAGTTTCTGAATGTTGAAACAAATGCACTGACAAATTCCCAAATTGTAGCAAGTAGAGGAGCAAGAAAACTGCAAAGAAACAGAGGAAAATCAAGTTAATTCTTTGACTTTGATTCGAAGTATGAGGGTCCAACTAACTAATGTTCGATGTAAATACAGATATAGAATCTTCAATTGTCCAAATTGTAAATTGAAACAGGAAGATCAGTACAATGATATAATCATTTACTTCCTAATTCTGTGTATCAGTATATAAGAATTCACATTCAATAAGTCTATTTTACAACAACAACACACTCCGTGAAATTTCATAAATGTGGTATGAGGAGGATAAGAGTGTACTATACGCAAGCCTTGATACATCAAACAGGATCCATGCTCAGGCATTCTTTTGGCTGCACAATCTTCTGATTCTCTACAAGCCTATTGTGATGCTGATTGGGGATCTTGCCTTGATACTAGGAGGTCCATCACTTGGTATATGATAAATTTTGGGGACTCTTTACTTTCTTGGAAGTCAAAAAAGCAATCCACTGTCTCAAAGAGTTCTGAAGAAGCAGAATACAGAAGCATGACTTCTACTGTTGCTGAAGCTACATGGATAATTGATCTTTTTCGTGAACTGGCACTACTAAAAAATTGCTAAAAAACGACGAAAGTAAAAACGACGGACGACGTCATTAGCCACACTGTCCGTCGCTTTTTAATAAAAATATTTTTTTTTTAAAAAGTGACGGACGACATCGCTTAGTTCATAGCTTTTTTCGCGGTTTTTTGCGCCAAATATATATATAATCAATAATAAACTATTTTATATAGATAGCGACGCAGTCCGTCGCTTTTTATTAAAAATAATTATTTATAAATTAAAAAAAAGTCACACCGTCCGTCACTTTTTATTAATTTTAATTGTTTAATTATTTTTTTAAATAAGCGACGGACAACATCTTTATGTTCGTCGCTTCTTGTCAAATATTTTAAGAAAGTGACGGACAATGTCTCTTAGTCCGTCGCTTTTTGGTCAAAATATTGATCAAACATTTTTTTTAAAAGCAATGGACAGAGAGACGCTGTCCGTCGCTTTTTATTAAATATCTAAAAATAAATCCGTGATTTTTCCCCATTCTCCATTTTCCCATTTGTGAAATCTCCTCCTTCTCTCCACTCCTCACCACCACCACTACATCGCTGCTGCCGCCGGACCCATCGCTCGCTAGCTGCCGCCGCCGCCGCATGCCTCTCCTCTCTCTTCAATCTCTCCTTCTCCTTTAAGGTTAGGGTTTAATAATGCATCAATTTTTTTTTTCAAATTGAACTATATTTTGATTTTATTAGCTATTTATTTGTAATTAGTTTATGGAATTTGTGTTTATTGATTGTTAGTTTGAATTAGGATTATCAGTTAGTGAGTGAATTGAAAATTTTAATGTTAGGGTTAGTTTGAATTAGGTATCTTAGGATTTGTTTAAATTTGGATATTTCTTGAGTTAGTTAGTTTTATTTTCGGATGGTAGGATTAGTTTGAATTAGGCTATAATTTAAGGAGTTGTTTGAATGTGGGTATTATTTGAGTTTGTTTGATTTTCGGATTTTAGGACTAACTAGAGTTTGAATTATTATTGGATTTTAGGACTAATAGTTTGAATTTAGGATTAGGAATAGCTAGCTAGTTTGAATTTAGGATTTTAGCACTAGTTAGATTTTAGAATTTTAGGACTAGTTTGAAATTGTGATTTTAAGACTAGTTTGAATTTGAAATTTAGGACTAGTTGAACTATACTTGTGATTTTAGGACTACTAATAGTTTGAATTTGAGATTTTAGCACTAGTTTGATTTTTGAATTCTAGGAGTACTTTGAATTTGTGATTTTAAGACTAGTTTGAATTTGGAATTTAGACTAGTTTGAATTTGGAATTTAGGACTAGTTTGAATTATATATGATATTTTAGGAGTAATAGTTTGAATTTGGGACACTATATAGCTAGTTTGAATTTGAAATTTTAGGGATTTGAATTACAACTTAATTAGAACTTATAATTAATTATAACTTGAATTTACTATAAATTGAACTTAATTAGGAATATGAACTTGAAATGTTGTTGACTTTAATTTAT
>JAJOOS010004626.1:0-11595 GCA_029582725.1 Solanum chiquidenum
TAAGAAACAATTAACCCTTAAAAACCCTAAAAACCCTAAGAAATAATTAACCCTTAAAACCCCTAAAAAACCCATAAACCTAAAAAACTCTAAGCTCTAAACCTTATAAATCCCTTAATCGTATATACTAAACCCTAAAAAACACAAAAAACAATCCTAAGCCCTAAACCCTAAAAAACCTTAACCCAAAAATCCCAAATCCTTAAACCCTAAAAAACTAGGTAAAACCCTTAACCTAAAACCCTAAACCCTAAATCTAACCTAAAACCCTAAATCCAAAACCTAAACCCTAAGAAACCGTAAACCCTAAACCTTAAGTAAACCTAAATGCTAGAAACCTTAAAACTCATTCAAAACCTCTACAAACCATAAGCTTTAATCCCTAAATCTTAAAATTTCATAAACCCTAAACCTAAAAAACCCTAAGAAACAATTACCTTTAAAAATCCTAAAAAACCCCTAAACCTTAAAAACTCTAAGCTTTAAACCCTATAAAGTCCTTAATCGTATATGCTGAACCCTAAAAAACACACAAAAAAAACTAAACCCTAAACCCTAAACCTATAAAACCCTAAAAAACACAAAACAACCCTAAGCCCTAAACCATAAACCAATAAAACCTTAAACCTAAAAACCCAAAGCCCTAAACCCTAAAATATTAGGTAAAACCCTTAACCTAAAACCCTAAACCTAAAAAAACCCTAAACCCTAACCACTAAACCTTAACCTATAACCCTAAATCCGAAACCTAAATATTAATAAACCCTAAACGCTAAACTTTAAGAAAACCTAATTGCTATAAACCTGAAAACCCATTTAAAACCCCTACAAACCATAAGCTCTAAACCCTAAATCTAATTTTTTTGTAAATCATAAACCTAAAAAACACAAAAAATGCTAATCCCTCAACCCTAAACCCTAAAAATCCCTAAGAAAGAATAAACCCTTAAAAACCCAAAAACCCCTAAACCTAAAAAATTCTAAGATCTAAACCCTATAAATCCCTTAATCATATATGTTAAACCCTAAAAAACACACACAAAAAAAAACCTAAGCCCTAAACCCTAAACCTATAAACCCCTAAAATACCTTAACCTAAAAATCCTAAAGCCCCAAACACTAAAAACCAAGATAAAACCCATAACCTAAAATCTAAAACCTAAAAATACCCCAAGTCCTAAACCCTAAACCCTAACCTAAAACCCTGAATCATAAACCTAAAACCCTAAACCTTAAGAAACCCTACATCCTATAAACCCTAAAAACCATTTACAACACCTACAAAACCCAAAGCTCTAAACCCTAAACCCTAAAAATCCCTAAGAAACACTAAGAAAGACTTAACCCTTAAAACCCCTAAAAAAAAACCAAAAACCCCTAAACCTAAAAAATCCCTAAGCCCTAAACAACACTAAAAATCTGTAAGCCCTAAACTCTAAACCTATAAAACCTTAAAAAACACAAAGCCCTAAACCCTAAAATGCTAGATAAAACACTTAAGTTAAAACCCTAAAACTTTAAAAACCCTAACCCCTAAATCCTAAACCTGAATCCCTAAGAAACCCTAAACTCTATAAGAAACCCTAAATCCTATAAACCCTAAAATAAACCTTAAAAACCATTCAAAACTCCTACAAAACCCTACGGGATAAACCCAAAATCCTAATAACGCGTAAACCCTAAACCTAAAAACATACAAAAAAAAACCTTAAGCCCTAATCCCTAAACCGTAAAAATCCCTAACAAATACTTAACCCTTAAAAACCCCTAAACCTAAAAAACTCTATGCTCTAAACCCTATAAAGCCCTAAATCGTATATGCTAAACCCTAAAGAACACAAAAGAACCCTAAGCCCTAAAGCCTAAATCAATAAAACCCTAAAAACCCTTAACCTAAATAACCCAAAGACCGAAACCTTAAAAAACTAGGTAAAACCCTAAACCTGAAAAAAGACTAAGCATTAAACCATAAACCCTAACCTAAAATCCTCAATTCAAAACCTAAAACGCTAAGAAACCCTAAACTCTAAACCTTAAGAAAACTTAAAGGTTATAAGCACCAAAATAAACCCTAAAACCCATTTACAACCTCTACAAACCCTAAGCTCTAAACCTTAAATCCTAAAATTTCGTAAACTCTAAACCTAAAAAACACAAAAAACCCTAAGCCCTAAACCCTAAACACTAAAAAACCCTAAGAAACAGATAACCTTTAAAAATCCCAAAATCCCCAAAACCTACAAAAAAACTCTAAGCACTAAACCCTTTAAAGCCATAAATCGTATAAGCTAAACCCTAAAAAACACAAAAAAAAACATAAGCCCTAAACCCGAAACATATAAAACCCTAAAACACCTTAACCTAAAAAACCTAAAGCCCCAAACCCCAAACCCCAAAATCTAAGATAAAATCCATACCCTAAAACCTTAAACCTAAAAAAACCGTAAGCCTTAAACCCTAAACCTAAAACCCTAAGAAACCCTAAACTCTAAACCATAAGAAACCCTAAGTTCTATAAACCCTAAAAAAACTTTAAAAACCATTCAAAAATCCTACAAAACCCTAGGTTCTAACCCTAAATCCTAACAATCCGTAAACTGTAAACCCTAAAACCCCAAGAAGTACTTAACCTTTAAAATACCCTCAACCTAAAAAACTCTAAGCTCTAAACACTATAAATCCCTAAATCGTATATGCTAAACCCTAAAACACATAAAAACAACCCTAAGCCCTATACCCTAAACCTATAAAACCCTAAAAAACCTTAACCTAAAAAATCCAAAGCCCTAAACCCTAAAAAATGAGGTAAAACCCTTAACCTAAAACCCTAAACCAATAAAATCCCTAAGCCCTAAACCCTAAACCCTAACCTAAAACCCTAAATCCAAAACAGAAAACACAAAGAAACCCTGAACCCTAAACCTTAAAATAAACTAAATGTTATAAACCCTAAAACCCATTTAAAACCCCTACAAACTATAAGCTATAAACCCTAAATCTTAAAATTTCGTAAACCCTAAACCTAAAAAACACCAAAAACCCTAATCCATAAACCCTAAACCCTAAAACCCCTAAGAAACAATTAACCCTTAAAAACCCTAAAAACCCTAAGAAACAATGAACCCTTAAAAACCCTAAAAAACCCACAAACCTAACAAACTATAAGCTCTAAACCTTATAAATCCCTTAATCGTATATACTAAACGCTAAAAAACACAAAAAACAATACTAAGCCCTAAACCCTAAACCTATAAAACCAAAAAAAAACTTAACCCAAAAAACCCAATTCCTTAAACCCTAAAAAACTAGGTAAAACCCTTAACCTAAAACCCTAAACCCTAAAACCTAACCAAAAACCCTAAATCCAAAACCTAAACCCTAAGAAACCGTAAACCCTAAACCTTAAGAAAACCTAAATGCTAGAAACCTTAAAACCCATTTAAAACCTGTACAAACCATAAGCTCTAATCCCTAAATCTGAAAATTTCATAAACCCTAAACCTAAAACACCCAAAAAACCCTAAACCTAAAAAACCCTAAGAAACAATTACCCTTAAAAATCCTAAAAACCCCCTAATCCTAAAAAACTCTAAGCTTTAAACCCTATAAAACCCTTGATCGTATATGTTGAACCCTAAAAAACACAAAAAAAAAAACTAAACCCTAAACCCTAAACCTATAAAACCCTAAAAAACACAAAACAACCCTAAGCCCTAAACCATAAACCAATAAAACTCTAAAAAACCTTAACCCTAAAAATCCAAAGCCCTAAACCCTAAAATATTAGGTAAAACCCTTCACCTGAAACCCTAAACCTAAAAAAACCCTAAACCCTAACCACTAAACCTTAACCTATAACCCTAAATTCGAAACCTAAATATTAATAAACCCTAAACGCTAAACTTTAAGAAAACCTAATTGCTATAAACCTTAAAACCCATTTAAAACCCCTACAAACCATAAGCTCTAAACCCTAAATCTAATGTTTTTGTAAATCAAAAACCTAAAAGACACAAAAAATGCTAATCCCTCAACCCTCAACCCTAAAAAACACTAAGAAACAATAAACCCTTAAAAACCCAAACCCAAAAACCCCTAAACCTAAAAAACTCTAAGATCTAAACCCTATAAATACCTAAATCATATATGCTAAACCCTAAAAAATACAAAAAAAAAACAAACTAAACCCTAAACCCTAAACCTATAAAACCCTAAAATACATTAACCTAAAAATTCTAAAGCCCCAAACACTAAAAACCAAGATAAAACCCATAACCTAAAATCTAAAACCTAAAAATACCCTAAGCCCTAAACCCTAAACCCTAACCTAAAACCCTGAATCATAAACCTAAAACCCTAAACCTTAAGAAACCCTACATCCTATAAACCCTATAAACCATTTACAACATCTACCAAACCCTAAGCTCTAAACCCTAAACCCTAAAAATCCCTAAGAAACAGTTAACCGTTAAAATCCCTAAAATAAACCAAAAACCCCTAAACCTAAAAAAATTCTAAGCTCTAAACCCTATAAAGCCCTAAATAGTTTATGCTCAACCATAAAAAACACAAAAAAATCCCAAAGCCTTAAACTCTAAACCTATAAAACCCTAAAAAGCCTTAACCCAAAAAACCCAAAGCCCTAAACCCTAAAAGCCTAGATGAAACCCTTAAGCTAAAACCCTAAACCTTAAAAAACCCTAACCCCTAAAACTTAAACCCTAACCTAAAACCCTAAATCCTAAACCTAAAACCCTAAGAAAACTTAAACTCTAAACCTTACAAAACCCTAAATCCTATAAACCCAAAAATATACCCTAAAAACCATTCAAAACTCCTACAAAACCGTAAGCGCTAAATCCTAAATCCTAAAAAACTGTAAACCCTAAACCATGAAAAACACAAAAAAAAACTGTAAGCCCTAAACCATAAAAAACCCTAAGAAATACTTAACCCTTAAAAACCCCTAAACCTAAAAAACTCTAATCTCTAAACCCAGTAAAGCCCTTAATCGTATATGCTAAATCCTAAAAACATAAAAGAACCCTAAGCCCTAAACCTATAAAACCATATAAAACCTTAACCTAAAAAAACCAAAGCCCTAAACTCTAAAAAACTAGGTAAAACCCTAAACCTAAAAAAACGCTCAATCCTAAACCCCAAACCCTAACCTAAAACCCTAAATCCGAAACCTAAAACCAAAAAAACCCTAAACCCTAAACCTTAAGAAAACCTAAATGCTATAAACCTTAAAACCCATTTAAAACCCCTACAAACCATTATCTCTAAACCCTAAATCTTAAAATTTCGTAAACCCTAATCCTAAATAACCCTAAACCCTAAAAAACCCTAATGAACACTTAACCATTAAACCCCCTAAAAAACCCAAAAACCCCTAAACGTAAAAAAACTCTAAGCTCTAAACCCTATGATTCCTCAATCGTATATGCTAAACCCTAATTAACATTAAAAACAATTCTAAGCCCTACACCCTAAATCTACTAAACCCTAAAAAAAGCACCAAACCCTAAAAACAAAGATAAAATCCATAACCTAAAACCTTAAACTTTAAAATACCATAAGCCCTAAATCCTAAACGCTAAGCTAAAACCTTATGAAACCCTAAACCCTAAACCATAAGAAACCTTAAATACTATAAACCCTAAAAGCATTTAAAAAACCTACAAAAATCCTAAGCTATAAATACTTAATCCTAAAAATTTGTAAACCCTAAATCTTAAAAACACAAAAAAAAGCCTAATCCCTAAACCCCAAACCCTAAAAAACCCTAAGAAAGATTTAACCCTTAAAACCCCTAAAAAACAACACCCTAAATAACATTAAAAAAATTCTAAGCCCTACACCCTAAATCTACAAAACCCTAAAAAAAGCCCCAAACCCTAAAAACCAAGATAAAATCCATAACCTAAAATCTTAAACTTTAAAATACCATAAGCCATAAATCCTAAACATTAACGTAAAACCCTATGAAACCCTAAACCCTACACCACAAGAAACCCAAAATCCTATAAACCCTAAAAACCATTTAAAAAATCCTAAACTATAAATCCTTAATCCTAAAAATTTGTAGACCCTAAATCTTAAAAACACAAAAAAAAACCTAATCCCTAAACCCCAAACCCTAAAAAACCCTAAGAAAGACTTAACCCTCAAAACCCCTTAAAACCCCCAAAAACCCCTAAACCTAAAAAATCCCTAAGCCTTAAACAACACTAAAAATCTCTAAGCCCTAAACTCTAAACCTATAAAACCTTAAAAAACACAAAGCCCTAAACCCTAAAAACCTAGATAAAACCCTTAAGTTAAAACCCTAAAACTTTAAAAATCCTAAACCCTAAATCCTAAACCTTAATCCCTAAGAAACCCTAAACTCTATAAGAAACCCTAAATCGTATAAACCCTGAAATAAACCTTAAAACCCATTCAAAACTCCTACAAAACCCTAAGGGATAAACCCTAAATCCTAAAAATGCGTAAACCCTAAACCTAAAAACATACAAAAAAAAACCTTAAGCCCAAAACCCTAAACCGTAAAAATCCCTAACAAATACTTAACCCTTAAAAACCCCTAAACCTAAAAAACTCTATGCTCTAAACCCTATAAAGCCCTAAATCGTATATGCTAAACCCTAAAGAACACAAAGGAACCGTAAGCCCAAAAGCATAAACCTATAAAACACTAAAAACCCTTAACCTAAAAAACCCAAAGACCTAAACCTTAAAAAACTAGGTAAAACCCTAAACCTAAAAAAAGACTAAGCATTAAACCATAAACCCTAACCTAAATCCCTCAATTCAAAACCTAAAACACTAAGAAATCCTAAACTCTAAACCTTAAGAAAACTTAAATGTTATAAGCCCCAAAATAAACCCTATAACCCATTTACAACCTCTACAAACCATAAGCTCTAAACCTTAAATCCTAAAATTTCGTAAACTCTAAACCTAGAAAACACAAAACACCCTAAGCCCTAAACCCTAAACACTAAAAAACCCTAAGAAACACATAACCCTTAAAAGTCCCAAAATCCCCTAAACCTACATAAAAACTCTAAGCTCTAAACCCTTTAAAGTCTTGAAACCGTATATGCTAAACTCTAAAAAACACAAAAAAAAACCATAAGCCCTAAACGCTAAACATATAAAACCCTAAAACACATTAACCTAAAAAACCTAAAGCCCCAAACCCCAAACCCCAAAATCCAAGATAAAAACCATAACCTAAAACCTTAAACCTAAAAATATTGTAAGCCTTAAACCCTAAACCTAAAACCCTAAAGAAATCCTAAACTCTAAACCTTAAGAAACCCTAAATTTTATAAACCCTAAAAAAAAACTTAAAAACCATTCAAAAATCCTACAAAACCCTAAGTTCTAACCCTAAATCCTAACAATCCGTAAACTGTAAACCCTAAAACCCCAAGAAGTACTTAACCTTTAAAATACCCTCAACCTAACAAACTCTAGGCTCTAAACCCTATAAATCCCTAAATCGTATATGCTAAACCATAAAAACATAAAAAGAACCCTAAGCCCTATACCCTAAACCTATAAAACCCTAAAAAACCTTAACCTAAAAAATCCAAAGCCCTAAACCCTAAAAAATGAGGTAAAACCCTTAACCTAAAACCCTAAACCTATAAAAACCAAAAACCTATAAAAACCCAAAGCCCTAAACCCTAAACCCTAACCTAAAACACTAAATCCAAAACACAAAGCACAAAGAAACCCTAAACCCTAAACTTTAAAATAACCTAAATGCTCTAAACCCTAAAACCCATTTAAAACCTCTACAAACTATAAGCTCTAAACCCTAAATCTTAAAATTTCGTAAGCCCTAAACCAAAAAAAACAGTAAAAACCCTAAGAAACAATTAACCCTTAAAAACCCTAAAAAACCCTAAGAAACAATTAACCCTAAAAAAACACTAAACCTAAAAAACTCTTAGCACTAAACCCTATAAATCCATTAATCGTATATGCTAAACCCCAAAAAACACAAAAAAAAATCCTAAACCCTAAACCTATAAAACACTAAAAAACCCAAATCCCTAAACCCTAAAAAACTAGGTAAACCCTTTACCTAAAACCCTAAACCCTAACCTAAAACCCTAAATCCAAAACCTAAACCCTAAATCCAAAACCTAAACCTAAGAAATCGTAAACCCTAAATCTTAAGAAAACCTAAATGCTAGAAACCTTAAAACCCATTTAAAACATCTACAAACCATAAGCTCTAAAACCTAAATCTTAAAATTTCATAAACCCTAAACTTAAAAAACCCTAAACCATAAAAAACCCTAAGAAACAATTACCCTTAAAAATCCTAAAAACTCCTAAACCTAAAAAACTCTAAGCTTTAAACCCTATAAAGCCCTTAATCGAATATGTTGAACCCTAAAAAACACAAAAAAAAAATGTAAACCCTAAACCCTAAACCTATAAAACCATAAAATACACAAAATAACCCTAAGCCCTAAACCGTAAACCAATAAAACCCTAAAAAACCTTAACCTAAAAAACCCAAAGCCCTAAAACCTAAAATATTAGGTAAAACCCTAAACCTAAAAAACCCCTAAAGCCTAATCACTAAACCCTAACCTATAACCCTAAATCCGAAACCTAAATCCTAATAAACCCTAAACGCTAAACCTTAAGAAAACCTAAATGCTATAAACCTTAAAACCCATTTAAAACCCCTACAAACCATAAGCTCTAAACCTTAAATCTTAAAATTTTGTAAATCATAAACCTAAAAAACACAAAAAATGCTAATCCCTAAACCCTAAACCCTAAAAAACCCTAAGAAACAATTAACCCTAAAAAACCCAAAAACCCCTAAACCTAAAAAAACTCTAAGCTCTAAACCCTCTAAATCCCTTAATCATATATGCTAAACCCTAAAAAACACAAAAAAAAAAACCTAAGCCCAAAACCCTAAACCTATATAACCCTAAAATACCTTAACCTAAAAAACCTAAAGCCCCAAACCCTGAAAACCAAGATAAAACCCATAACCTAAAATCTAAAACCTAAAAATACCCTAATCCCTAAACCCTAAACCCTAACCTAAAACCCTGAATCATAAACCTAAAACACTAAGAAACCCTAAACCTTAAGAAATCCTACAACCGATAAACCATAAAAACCATTTACAACACCTACAAAACCCTAAGGTCTAAACCCTAAACCCTAAAAAACCCTAAGAAACACTTAACCGTTAAAACCCCTAAAAAACCCAAAAACCCCTAAACCTAAAAAGACTCTAAGCTCTAAACCCTATAAAGCCCTAAATAGTTTATGCTCAACCCTAAAAAACACAAAAAAATCCCAAAACCTTAAACTCTAAACCTAAAAAACCCTAAAAATCCTTAACCCAAAAAACCCAATGCACTAAACCCTAAAAACCTAGATGAAACCCTTAAGCTAAAACCCTAAACCTTAAAAAACCCTAACTCCTAAAACTTAAACCCTAACCTAAAACCCTAAATCCTAAACCTAAAACCCTAAGAAAACTTAAACTCTAAACCTTACAAAACCCTAAATCCTATAAACCCAAAAATAAACCCTAAAAACCATTTAAAACTCCTACAAAACCGTAAGAGCTAAATCCTAAATCCTAAAAATCTGTAAACCCTAAACCATGAAAACAACAAAAAAAAATTGTAAGCCCTAAACCCTAAGAAATACTTAACCCTTAAAAACCCCAAAACCTAAAAAACTCTAAGCTATAAACCCAATATTGCCCATAATCGTATATGTTGAACCCTAAAACCATAAAAGAACCCTAAGCCCTAAACCTATAAAACCTTATAAAACCAAATCCCTAAACCCTAAAACACTAGGTAAAACCCTTCACATAAAACCCTAAACCTAAAAAAACGCTCAATCCTAAACCCTAAACCCTAACCTAAAACCCTAAATCCGAAACCTAAAACCAAAGAAACCCTAAACCCTAAACCTTAAGAAAACCTAAATGCTATAAACCTCAAAACCTATTTAAAACCCCTACAAACCATAAGCTCTAAACCCTAAATCTTAAAATTTCGTAAACCCAAAACCTAAAACACACAAAAAAAAACTAAACCCCAATGAACACTTAACCATTAAAACCCCTAAAAAACCCAAAAAACCCTAAACCTAAAAAACCTCTAAGCTCTAAACCCTGTGATTCCTAAATCGTATATGCTAAACCCTAAATAACATTAAAAACAATTCTAAGCCCTACACCCTAAATCTACAAAACCCTAAAAAAAGGCCCAAACCCTAAAAACCAAGATAAATGCCATAACCTAAAATCTTAAACTTTAAAATACCATAAGCCCTAAATCCTAAACGCTAACCTAAAACCCTAAGAAACCCTAAACCCTAAACCACAAGACCCTAAATCCTATAAACCCTAAAAACCATTTACAAAACCTACAAAACCCTAAGCTATAAATCCTTAATCCTAAAAATTTGTAAACCCTAAATCTTAAAAACACAAAAAAAAACTAATCCCTAAACCCCAAACCCTAAAAAACCCTAAGAAAGACTTAACCCTTAAAACTCCTAAAAAAACCCCAAAACCCCTAAACCTAAAAAAACTCTAAGCTCTAAACCCTATAAAGCTCCAAATTGTATATGCTAAACCCTAAACAACACAAAAAATCCCTAAGCCCTAAACAACACGAAAAATCCCTAAGCCCTAAACTCTAAACCTATAAAACCTTAAAACACACAAAGCCCTAAACCATAAAACCCTAGATAAAACACTTAAGTTCAAACCCTAACCCCTAAATCCTAAACCTAAATCCCTCAGAAACCCTAAACTCTATAAGAAACCCTAAATCCTATAAACCCTAAAATAAACCTTAAAACCCATTCAAAACTCCTACAAAACCCTAAGGGATAAACCCTAAATCCTAAAAATGCGTAAACCCTAAACGTAAAAACACAGGGAAAAAAAACCTTAAGCCCTAAACCCTAAACCCTAAAAAGCCCTAACAAATACTTAACCCCTAAAAACCCCTAAAACTAAAAAACTCTATGCTCTAAACCATATAAACCCCTAAATCGTATATGCTAAACCCTAAAGAACACAAAAGAATCCTAAGTCCTAAAGACTAAACCTATAAAACCCTAAAAAACCTTAACCCAAAAAACCCAAAGACCTAAACCTTAAAAAACTAGGTAAAACCCTAAACCTGAAAAAGACTAAGCATTAAACCATAAATCCTAACCTAAAACCCTCAATTCAAAACCTAAAACCCTAAGAAACCCTAAACTCTAAACCTTAAGAAAATCTAAATGTTAAATGTCCCAAAATAAACCCTAAAACCCATTTACAACCTCTACAAACCCTAAGCCATAAACCTTAAATCCTAAAATTTCGTAAACTCTAAACCTAGAAAACACTAAAAACCCTAAGCCCTAAACCCTAAATACTAAAAAACCCTAAGAAACACATAACCCTTAAAAATCCCAAAATCCCCTAAACCTACAAAAATAACTTTAAGCTCTAAACCCTTTAAAGCCCTAAATCGTATATGCTAAACCCTAAAAAAAAAAAAAAAAAAAAACATGAGCCCGAAA
>JAJOOS010004627.1:0-20731 GCA_029582725.1 Solanum chiquidenum
AATTTGTAATTTGGTATTATGTAATTTTTGTAATCTAATTATGTAATACCTTCATGTTAATTTAGATATCTTAGTTTGATTAGATACGATGTTTTAAAAAAAAAATGACTTTTATAAATTAAAGATGAGTACAATTATTTAAATTCTATAGTCTTAAATTTGTCACCATTGGAACTAAAAAAAAATACATAAAAAAAAGAAATATAATTTGTTATTAAAATAATAAAACACTTAAATTAATACGGACAAATGCATATTTACATTGTTTGTTTTAGTCTTTAAGAAAAAGTCTTGTCACATTAGATTCGTATACATTGTCATATTTACATTAGATTTTCTTACAATATATATACATCAGTTTTTTTTTAAAAAAAATATAATAATCATAATATATATTATATTAAATTCGTATTTCAATGACAAAACTATTGTTATTTGATACTATTATTCATTTGGAGCTTTCTTAATTTTATTTTTTTTATATTTTTTACTTTAAATAGAAAAGGTAAATTTTCTATTTATCTAAAGTTTTCTCACTTAAATTTTCTCCAATTTATCTTTGCCTGTTTTAAAAATAGCAAGTGGACTAAAAAATCAATTCTCCTGTTTTAGTCTTATACCACCCTTTGTTATATTAAATTTTTTCATGTTTTTTCCTTTTATTTTTAATTTATAAATCATAATATGTTATACATAAATTTATATTTCTCTTTATATTTTAATGAGCAATTTATTGTTATGTGATAGTATTATATTATTTAGTTAGGACTTCTTCATTCTTTGACTAACTTGAATTAGAAAAAGAATTTCAATAAAGATGTTATTATCCATAAATCCAATAGTAAATGAAAAGGATTTTAAAATTAAGTGTAGTGTGAATTAAAAAAAAGGGAAATAAATTTTAAATCATTATTGTACATGTTCGTGTCTTGATTATAAAAAAATTCAGACGCTAATAAACATGCAAATTACTTATTTTTGCATTGTATTTTGTAAATAATAAGTGCCATATAATTTTTTTTATTTGTTGAATTTGTTGAAGTTTGTAATTTCTATTGCTAGTATGGTATAGTAGATTTTCGTTATATTTTGAAAGAAATTAATCCATAATATTAAATAAAAATATGATGGAATTAAATTTCATTAAAAAAACACAATTTTCTAATTGACCCAAAATAAAAAAGAAAGTCTCTATTTTCGTTTACGTTCCCAATGCATTTATCAACAACGAGGTAACGTTTATATCATGCCTATGTTGCTTATTTTATTCTCATCTCGTTCCTTATTGTTATGTTGAATTTTCTTACCTTATACATGTGTTTTTAAAAAAATTGCACTATCATAATATTATTTTTTACAAAATTATATTTTGGTGAAAAAATTATTGCTATCTGATACCTATAATTCAATAAGAATTTCATTAATCTACTATTAACTTAAACTATTGAAGAAACTTGATTGTTTAGATCTTTTAATGGTGGAACGAATATTATGACATTTCATTTCTCTAATATGTTATCATGACTCGTGTTAAAAAAAAAAAACTTTTAAGATGTTACTAAAATTTAAATGAAAAAATCTCAAAAATATCCTTATAATAAGTGAAATTGAACAAATTCGTCCTCCGTTAATATCTTAATTTATATGTGCCTTTACTGTCAAATATTTGATTTAAATGCGTCTTTTATTTTAAATTGTTCCCTCATTTAACTTAATTAGTATTAGTTAGTCAATTATCGCTCAATTTCAACACGTATCATAATCCTAAGAAATCTAAACTTACCTATGCCTTTATGGATGATATATTTAGTCTCATGCGCATACTTTAAAGACATTTTTAGCACATTAAAGTTTGTAACCTTCGTTTACGAGCTTTTTTTAAAAAATTTATATATATTTTCTTTAAATAAAAAAGGTAATTTTTTTATTTATCTAGAGTGTTCTCTCTTACATTTTCTCCAATTTGTCTTTGTCTGTTTTAAAAATAGCAAGTGAACTAAAATATCAATTCTCTTGTTTTAGTCTTCCTTTGTTATATTACATTTTCTAATGTTATTTCCTTCTTCATTTTTAATATATAAATCATAATATATTATATAAA
Source organism: Solanum chiquidenum (assembly GCA_029582725.1). Classification (NCBI taxonomy): domain Eukaryota; kingdom Viridiplantae; phylum Streptophyta; class Magnoliopsida; order Solanales; family Solanaceae; genus Solanum; species Solanum chiquidenum. The sequence continues at coordinate 2,102 of JAJOOS010004627.1, forward strand.
AATTTATATTTTAATGAGCAAGTTATTATTATATATTATTATTATTCAGTTAGGACTTCTTCATTCTTTGGTTAACTTTGAATTAGAAAAAGATTTTCAATAAAAAAATATTATTATCCTTAAATTCAATAGTAAATGAAAAGGGTTTTAAAATAAAGTGTAGTGTGAATTGAAAAATAAAATCTTAATTGCACATGTTCGTGTCTTGACTATAAAATTTTTCAGACACAAATAAACATACAAATTACTTATTTTTACATTGTATTTTATAAATAAAAAGTGTCATATAATTTTTTCCATTTGTTGAAGTTCGGTAATTTCTATGGCTAGTATTGTATAATAGATTTTTGTTCTATTTTGAGAGAAATTAAATTAATCCATAATATTAAATAATTATGAAAGAATTTTCTTTAAAAAACACATAATTTTCTGTTTGACTCAAAACAAAACAAAAAAAACTTTATTTTCGTTTACGTTTCCAATGCATTTTTCAAAAAAAGGAATAGCGTTTACATCATGTTTATGTTGCTTGTTTTATTCACGTTCCGTTTCCTATTGTTATGTTGGATTTTCTTACCTTACATGTTTTTTTAAAATGTACTATCATAATACTTATTATTTTACAAAATTATATTTCAATAACAAAATTATTGCTGTCTGATACCTATAATTCATTTAGAATTTCTTTAATCTTATATTTAAAGAAACTTGATTGCGTATTTCGTTGTAATTGCGGAGTAAATAATATGACATCTTAATTCTTATTTCTCTAATGTGTTATCTTGACTCGTGTTAGGTTTTTTCTTTTTAAGATGTTACTAAAATGTAAATGGAAAAAGTTCAAAAATATCCTCCTGATAAGTGAAATTTAGCAGATTTATCTGTCTGCCATTTATATATGTCCTAATTGTTAAATACTTAACCTAAATATGTCTTTATTTTAAATGGTTCCCCCACTTAACCTAATAGTTAGTCAATTATCACCGAAGATATAGACTTATATGGATAACATATTTAGTTTCATGCGCATACTTTAAGAACATTCTTATAGCACCATTAAAATTCATAAAAAAAATTATTTATTAATGGGTTTATCTTGTTGGTTCATGACAATGTAATGATGATTTTTTTTCTCAAATTATTCTTTTCTTTTTGTAAATATTAAATACGATTAAACTAAGCATAAGTGTTGAAAAATCTAAATCATTTGTCGAAAGAAAAATTCAAACTTTTAGATCCTCTTAATTTTCCTTTTTACTTTTAGATCTAAACTATAATATTTCTCTCAATTATGATCAAAGCATGTTGAAAAGGCATATTCTTATGCATACCAAACACACCCTACTTTTGTTATAGGATGGATTGATAAACACACCATCAATCGATGGGGTGTAGTGAATAAAATGTTTTTTTTTAAATCAGATATCTCGAGTTCGAATTTTGAGTATGAAAAAAATCTTTGATAGGCAATGCTACCCCCTTTCCCCACTTTAATGAAATCTTACCCGACATAAATCTAAAATTGTCTAGCTCCAATATATACGAATATTAAACATCATTTGAAAAAACCAAGAAAAGATAAACACATGTTATAATTATGACCACTTAATGTGATCACTATTAAGGAAAATTTGGACACTCCCTAATTACTTCATGAATATACATTAGACAATAATTGCAAAAGATATTATCATGTTATAGTTTTAATTGTACCTTTCCTACTTTAATATTAGATAACTAACCTTAGTGGTTATTCTCGTCTTATTTTTATAACTATTTTTTTTGAAAGTGTAAATAAATTTATAAAGTTTTAAAAAAAAAAATTAAAAAGGTAAATTAATAAATTATTAATTTTATTTATAATTTCTTAAGAAGCGTGTAAAAAAAATGGATAACTAATATGAAATTGAGGCATATCTTTAAATTTAAGATAATAAGATTCAAAAAAAATTCTTATTTTTTAAAGTCAGATAAATAAATTAAAATAAAAAATATATTTTAATGATAGTGAAATTAGATAAAACGATAGACCCAAGATCCTTTTAACTTTGTTACGTGTGAATTGAACATATGCCCAAAACAGTGGCAAATAGTTGTTGCCAATAAATAACTCATGAAGTCAACTTATATTAATTAGGACATGTACAAGTGATAAAGAAATTATAAATTCTAATACTATAGTCCACGCGTTTCGAATAATAATAATAATGATAACTTTATGGTCACTATTGTTCACTTTTTTTAAAAAAAAAATTCAAACTATGTGAAGAGTAAAAAAGAAAAAAAACACAAGGTAACAAATAATTTCAAATTTAATTATTAGGGGAAGAGCCGAGCGAGATAGTAGAGAGGCGAGCAGGAGAGGGAGAGAGACGAGCGAGATAGGAGAGAAGTGAGTGAAAGAGTCAGTATATCTCAGATACATATGAATCACATGTATCTAGGATATCATATACATTCTGAAATAGAAGATACATATGGAGAGAGGCGATCAAGAGAATTAGTGTATCTCATATTTATGTGAATTCACTTGAATACAATGTATTTGGATAAATTACGCGAAATTTGACCCCCCCCCCATGTATCCGAGATACATGTAGGACGCACTAGATATAGATATCTGAAAATCGAAATCTTACATGAATAGTAATTTCAAAATTCATGAGAAAACACGTAATTAGGTCCTTAACTTGTGAAATTTGTGTTGTTAAAATAAATCCTCGAAAATGATTTTCTTAGTGAAACTAGAAAAAAAATAAAAAAATTAAGAGTGACATTCCATATTAATTGTGTTCTCTGATCCCCACCTTTCAATCCCCCTCATCTTCACTCCAGCCTCCTCGTAGCCCCATCCTACTGCCCCCCACATCTCCCATAATATTTATCTAAATTATATATTAATATGTTTAAATAATATTTTTATTTACATTTGTAAATTTTTGCCTAGCAAAGATGCGGCCATAATATTCCCTGAGAAAGAAAATTAATATAACGATTACGTGAAGTAATGAAACTAATTAACTAACTTTATCTTTCTATTAAAGGACTCAATATTATCTAAAAAACAATAACACCTTTAAATTATATTTAATTAAAGGAAAACTTGTACCTTATGGTTTGTATAGCACACATTAACTTGCCAATTGCCATCTACTAATTAACTTGTTAAGTATATTGTTATATAATACACAATTTCTTTTAATAAGTTATTTAACAAACTCATATCCTAATATTATATTGCAATATCTATTTATGAAGGCGACACAATTTTATTTTCAGAGATTCAAATTCAAAAAGTTTAGTCAAAAATAAAGAAATATCGCAATCAAGAATTATTTACTGTTGGATTTAACTTGATATGAATAAAAAATAGAGAGAAGTGAAAATTTGAATGAAATATTATTTTTTGCAAGAGAATTTTATCTCATATTACTTAACGAAAAAGAGTTTTTTTACTTATATATATTGATGATAGAAACACGTCTTCTAGCTCTTAAAAAATTGAGAAGAAGACAAACGTCCACAATCGTTGCTCACTCAAAAACAATAAAAATAATTAAATTTCTTAAAAACACCAGTAAATTTTGTATTTTTGAAATCAAAATATTAACACTCACAGAATATTAAAAGTGATATTTTTCTTTTAAATTAAATCTTAAAAAGCACATAAATTATAAAGTATAGAGAGTAATTATTTTCACGTGCTAACAAATGGCTCTAGTGACAATAATTTGAGCCAGTGAGCAAATATCACGTTTTTTTATATATAAAAATAAATATCATTACTGAAGTGACCTCCTTCCAATCAATTTATTTGCGTTAATATTATTATTTATTATTCATTTTAAAAAGTATCTTTTCAATTTTTGATAATTTTTTAATTTCTAATTTTTACATGACATGTTTAAGATTAGAAGATTAAAATAGTATATTAATATTATATTTATCACTAGTTAGAGAATACAAAATTCAATTTTTTTCATTATTTCGTGAATTTAGCTTTAAATCGAATCAAACAAACTAACTAAAACGATGGAAGTAGGTGGCTGAGATCCAAACACCCTCAACAAAAAATAACATTGATATTTTTTGTTTTTAGTGTTTATTGAATTTCTTAAAACAAGATTAGAGGTTGTCTCATTAGTTTAGACTTTAGAGCATTCAAAATTCACCTCAACATTACAAGTTCAAATTATAACGCCATATTTTTCGAACCCTTTTAATGAAAACTCTGCATCCCTCATTGCATGTTGCGTCTCACTTATTTAGTGAAATCACGTAAATTGAGACGGAACGAGTATATAATTGTACAACACCTTAAATATTGATGGGATGACTCATCTGATCCTATCTCAAACTTTACCTCTTAATTAAATAATACACTGCCACGTGTAATCAACGCTTTGTCTATTCGCTACACGTTTATTATATGGTTAGGTTTATTTTGTCTTTTTTTTATTCTAATAAACTTTTCTTCAATGATAACGTATAGTATTTTTTTTCTCCTTATAGATATTAAATTACATAAATTGACACATAATATGATATAATATATTTTTTTGTTTACTTTTATTCGTACACTTTAGATTTTGTATGTTTTTGAAAAAGGAGTACTTTACTAAATATTTCTATTGAGTAAGGTCAATTATTAGGTATGGGATTCGAAATAAGTTATTAATGTAAAAAATAAAATATATATAGAAATCTTTAAATATGAGAATTTGTATATCTTGATAGGAAAGAAGTTATTAAAATATAGCATGAAATCGTCTTTTCTTGTTGTAATTGGATCGACCGGTTATAAAAGTAAACCTAATGGGAAATTTGTATGTAATGTGATTTTTTTTTAATTTGGTGTTCGGTATCTTTATTAGAGTTTGACTATTCTGAATGCACCATATAGGGTTTCATTCAAGAGAACACTCTATTAAGGATTTTTTTCATACTCAAACATTGAATCTGAGACTATTGATCAAGTCTCTTGTATTCATCAGATTAACAAATCAGAAATAATAAAAGATGAAAAGAAAAAGAAAAGAACTATTTGATTCCATAGAACCCACTGTGTGTCCATAAGAAATTTAATCTCCTCAAGTACCCGAGGTTGTAGATTAATTCTTCCCAAGATAAAACGGATTAACCATTAAAGAAGTAGTGGTACCTTAAACTTCGATAGTTTCAACGAACTCAAAAAGACAACAACGAGACCTCACACCCAGACACGATCGATTTGGTTTGTAAGAAATGTATGCAGAAGAAGGAAAGAATTCGATGCAGAAAATTGAGAGAAAATCTCTCTATTTATAGCCAACAAAGGGTAGTATGAAAATGTGTTAATTGTGTCTTATCGAAAATGTCACAACTTTTTGAAAAGAGACAATCTTTTAGAAAGGTCACAATCCTTTGGAAAAAACACAACATTTCGAATGGTCACAATCTTTTAGAAAAAACACAACTTTTCATAAAATTCACCACCCTTCACTTCCTATTTACACCTTTAAAACTCAACTAGAAGGACTAGCCCCATTCACTGCACCACTCATTCAAAAGTTGAATATCGAATTTAAGTTATTTTTAAGTTTATCAATCGCTTAATCTTTACCTCGTAGTAGAAAAGAAAAAATAAAATAAATATTGATAGTAATGTTAAGACGCAATTTTTAAAAAATATTTTTAATGATTACGGAAAGTGATTGTTTAAAACATGTTGATAAGATAAGTCTATTTTAAGCCTTATTATAAAATTATGAAGCATTAAAATAGTTATTAAAATTACTTTGCAATGAAAATAGGATAAAATGATTTAAACAAGGAAATAAATTTTTCACTGGCAATGAGAAGGACATATACACCTTGTTTGGAGGGGTGTTACGTTTAAATACAATATTTATTTTGATTGGTATTTAAATTATATTATATCGCATCATTTAAGTTTATCATTAGATAACGTTGAGAAGATCCATTTTATATAACGATCGGTTTGGTGTGTGCTATCTTGATATTTTCTTCTCATTTTGTTTTTATTTATATTATTTAGTAGTTTATTTCATCTTTTATCCTACTTTTTCATAAAAATTCTACCCAAAATCCTACTTTTCTCGTAGGTTTATCATTCAAATTATGGATGTTTAACATTATGTAACGATGGAGAATAATATAATCTATCCAAACAATGCATTTATTAAAATAATACAATGCGATATAATACATTATGAAATAATGTATATAAATATTTATGAAAAATCTACAAAGTCACCATAAAACTATTATTTTATATGGTCTTTTATGTGTAACCCCTGTCCCACATAATTTAATAACAAATCAAAATAATAGATTCATTTAGATGGTAAATCATTTCGAAATTAAGATTTTATTTTAATTTAATATTTAATGGAATTGACATTTGAAATCCAAATAGATTGTATATATCTTGTAAATTCAAAGAATCGAATATGATTTTCTTTTGTCAAAATTGTATATTCAATGATTCATTAATGCTAACAAACTAAATTTGATTCAATGAATAGAAAAAAGAGAGTAGTTTATTGAGAAAATTTTCATCTATTTTGTATTTATACGTAGCATTTGACGTCATGGCTGAGCGTTATAAATAAATCAAAGAAAAAATTAATTAAAACAATATTATTATAATTACAATTTATCTCAAATTATTAGATGCACACATATATAAAAGAAGACAAATCAATATGCTTGTTTTTTAACAAACGAAGAACACAAAAAAAATGTTTATCCGTTAAAAAATAATTTATTTTAATAAAAAATATACTTCATTTCCTGCCAAAAAAAAATAAATTAAAATGGAGGAAATAATTAATTTCCAAAAATTATAATGTTTAGTTTTTCAAAGAGCTAATTAAAAACTTGTGGTGCAGCAAAGCAAATATTTGAACATGTTTTTTCTATTCGTCTATTCGAGATGAGAAGATACATGCATGTTATATATTTTATAATAATTATCCAAATTAAATAAGTTTGTTTTTTTGCACAACCACATTTTTGTTTTAATCGGATTTATTGGCTCTATCCCGTTGGGCTGGCCTGACCTAACCTAGATTTGATAGGGTTGGACTACAATTTTTGGAGCCCATTTAAGAAAAGAGATTTTTAGCCCGGCCTGAATAAATCTGCCGATTTGTGGGGCTTGAGAAATATGGATAGAGCCGGCCGGTGGGCCAAATAAAAATTAATTAAAGAATAAAAAATAAAATAGAGTATTAAGAATAACAAGAGTTTAAACTCAAAATCAGTTTAAAGTTTGAAATATTACAATTTAAATACAAATTATGTTTATAAAATATGTATTACATAAAATAAAAATTCCCTAAAATTTCTAGGAATCACTACATAGGCCGTAGCCTATGGAATATTGTCATAGTTTTTATGTTTTATTATGATCATTGGAAAATAATTAGGTTAATATTTTTATTTAGCTATTTATGCTTTTACTTGAAATCAAACTTAATAAATATTATAAAGATAATTTTATTTGTGGTTTTGATTAACAAATAGTAACACTTACACCATATAATATTATCTTGTCGATATATATGATAATATTTTTAAATTATAATTTAATTTTAAAAAAAAAAATCTTTTACGAAAAGAGGGCTGGCCCGGCAAGTCCGCAGCCCATGTACTTGTGGGCTGGGCCAACCATTTTCTGACCCACACAAAAAATGGGCTAGCCCGGCGTGACCCGTCAAATTTCAAAGCATGTATGAATTAGCCCGGATGGGGTGGGTCAGCCCATATTGACATCTCTAACCTCACATAACTTTACAAATATACAATAACCCAACAAAAAGTCACAATTTCATGATTGAGATTTCTTCAATTTTTTAACTAGAGAATTTAGGTTCAATTTTTTTTTTTTAAAAAAAAATTCTAAAAATAATCTTTCAATGTACGAATTTAAATTTAGTCAATCGGCAATATGAGCAAAGACGCCAATGCATGTTTCTTTTGGGTTATTGCATTGCTCACAAGCAATATTATACCGAAAAAAATAATCTTACATCACTTAATTAAAAATAACCTGAATTTCATGAAAAATAAAATAAAAATGAAGTTCAATGAACTTTGGTAATAATAAATGACTGAAGTTGCTTACTTCCAAATTATTTGAAATTAGGTTTTAAGACTATCCAAACTTCAAATGCGTGATTCATGTATTTAAAGTTAATTTTAAAATGACTAAGTATAAATAAATGGATCTTAATTTAATTTAATCCTAAAAGTTAGTTTGAGAAGTGAGAATTTTTCAAGGCATATAAAATGACCACTCATTCCGTAAATCCTCAATGCTATGAGACATCCGCTATCCCTCTCTTCACGTTAAGATTGAACATCTACAACATAGACAACTTTTAAACATAATGTCCCAACATCAGGTGATAAAAATTGAAATAGATCATACTCTAATACGATGTAAGAAAATATATCTTGGACCTAACGATTAATTCCCGAAGCTAACTTTCATTTATTTTATTATTATATTATAAGTTCTGGTTAGAGTGTACTTCTGTAGTCCATGAAATGTTCATGTACATCAAAAAATAAAAAAATCAATGATAATTATTTTTTTCATAGGAAAAGCTAAAATATTTATGGTCAACCTAATGGAAATTATATTTGTTTGGTAAAGGAAAGTCTAAGTTTAGTCATGAAAAAAGATTGAAGTCTAGTCTAAGGTAGCTTCAATTATTTGTATGAATATGGTCAACAGTGGAAGGCTTTTAAAAAAAATGTATAAATATAATTATTTATTTGGGTGGTTAATTTAATGCATTCAAATCTTAAAACTCACATTATTCACAAGAAAAATTTAAATAAATTGAAAATAAACTTGTTATTAGTCAACTACTCCACTTGTTTTTTAGGAAAACTAAATATTATAATGTCAAATTAGTAATTAATATTAGCTGGTATTTGACCAAATACACTTCTACTTTTTCCCCAAAGAGTAGTTTTCCTATAAACTTCCATTCATAATTAATGAATTTATTTATTTTTAAAAAGTGAAATACGTGTTTTAATTAATTCGATATTAATGATAAATATCTAGTATAATCTCATAAGAAAAGGTAAAGTATATGTCGACCTTAACCCTATTTTTATGAAGTAGAGAAGTTATTTCTGCTCACCGACTCAAAAGAAATATCTCTGAAACAATTTGAACATATTTCTCTAAATTCTAAAATGCATAAAAAAAGTAATTAATAAAGTTTTTTCTACACTTGACAAGTATAGTTTAATCAAAGACAATTAAATTTGACTCTACAGTGGCATTTTCATCTATATTTACTCAAATAATGTACTATTTGAAGTAATTTTCTTCTATTTTTTTGAAATTTATAAAAAAAAGTATATATTTATCTTTTTACGGAAATAAATAAGAGATTGTTTATACATTAAAACAAAAACTACAATAGGGACTTGTTTACTTTATTCAAACTACATCGTGACTGAAAACTAAAGCAAATATTAACTTGTTGGAAAAAATGACATAATACATAAACGTGTTCTTTAAGTTGGTTTCTGTTGATATTTATGTCCTCTAACTTTTAATGTGGACAATTAGACACTTAAGCTTATTTAAAGAAATAAATAGATACATGCATCCTGCACGGTATCCTACATGACAATTCACGTCTTTTAAGTGAAAAAAGACTAGAAAGAAACAGGTGGTAGAAGAAAGGGGAACTTTCACAAATAGGCATTATAATAAACTTAATTATGCTTCATAGCTATAGTTTGCATATTTACGGGTTGTAGCTACAATTTAAGCTGCCTCATTTCTATAATTCGCGGGTACATTTAAATAATTCAGTTATTTTTGTAAAAACTCGAAATAACAAATTTATATTATTACAAACATCAGAAGTGTAAACAATTATACAAATTATATCATACAAATTCTGAATTATACAAAAGTTATACAAATTATATTATACAAACGTGCGAATTATACAAAACTAAAAAGTTGAGCCGCGTAATTATAAATAATATTAAGTCACGAATTGTAACTAAGGCAAACTATAGCTATGTTAACTAATTAATCAGTATATATTTGCTTATATGCGTAGCTTTCCCTAGAAATATGAAGTTGTAGTTGTTGGGCTAAAAGCATGCGAATTTGGATTTGGGCTTAGATTTTAGAATACTAAAGCCTGACTCATTGATTATCAAATTGATCCATATTCAGCCCAATGGACTTTTGAATTCACTTAAAGAACACGAGTCCACGTAATTTGCTCCTAACCCAGTGAGATTTACGTTTGTTTACTCTTTTGTTATCGATATTTATGTTCATATTTCAAATATAACATAGAGAAAATTTTGTATGGGTTGAAAGAGAAGAGAGGGAAGAATAGGTTGGGAACTTGCAATAAATATATTTTGTACGGGTTAAATTAATTAAATATATTTATCAAGTTTCATAGTGGCTAGAGTATTTTTAATTAGATAGTATAACGAAGACAAACTTAATTAATAAATGAAAGTATAGAAATATATATATAAATTTCATTTTTCTTGTGATCGAAAACATTATCATAAGAGTCAATTTTTTTAATTTTTAATTTTTTTGCCGACAGAAAGAGACAGTTGGGAGGCTACAACGTCTTCATCCACCAACTAATCATATCATTTATATCAAATAAAATAATAATGCAGTGTTAACTAAGTTTACCACTTGATTTTTTTATTAAGTCGCTATCGTTTGGACACGCCTTAGGTAAATTCCTTCAAATATAATAGCTGACAAACTACATAAAAGATATTAAGTGACTGAGAAAGTTATTGGTGAGGAAAATCTATCTCAAGTCTCTCATGTGGGAGACATGGCATAGACCTTAGTGATACATTTTAAAATTGTACGAATTTAGGCCTAAATCAGACAATATCACTATTGATTTGAGTATCAGAGTTACTCCATGTGCAGCCTTTGAAGTTGATGGGACAAATCGCACCATTCAATATAGTTTAGGCGAATCTCACATCTTTATGTATGTGATATCTTAGGCAAATTCTATATCGACAGAACACAACAAATATATTTGGATATATTAGAAACTATTAGACCTAGTAACAAATTTCAAAAAAGTTTGCCCAAATTAGACAATATCACTAATCGGATAAACCGTTACCACCACTAGCATTCTTAAAAATTACCGAAATTACTTTGAAGTCCCCAACCACTCTCCCAATGTTTCCTTACTTTTTGGTTCACTTAAAACTAAATATTATTTGTCCCAACTATGTCTCCTGCTGAATCTAACTTTTATTCAGGTACACATTTTGTTTAATCATTCAAAAATGATAACTAAAAGCTAAAAAAGTCATAGAAAGTTAGTAAAACAACTGAACTTTGAATCTTAATGGTTATTAGTATTTGAAATTATCCATTGCTTCTAAACCCATGCCAGTTCAAGTCACTCCCTTCATCCCAAAGAAACAAATATTTGTGCCAGCTTGCACGCATCTTGATCATTCTACTAGATATCAGTTACTTTCCACCAATATCTTTGTCCTACAGGGTTAAGCCACACCATGACACCAACAAATAATTTGACTATAAGGAGGAAAATGGCTCCATTAGTCTAGCTATATGACAATGACAAGTTGACAGCCAACATGCACAAAAGTATGGTGGGAAGTAGGAACAGCACAATGTGGATCTTCAAGAAGAGTGAAGGCTGCTAACTGCACATGGAAAGTTATCATCAGGCACATGGTGAAGCAAAACCATGTTGGTGCCTCACATGGCAACGGGACTGATACAACACCTGACCCCCAACAATGCAACTAACCAATACCCAGCACTACTACAACAATAAATAAACACAACACATTTCCTCGACAAGCCATTCTTTAATTTTTGAGAAATTCTAAATCGAAAACGACAAAAGATGAACAAATATTTAAGCAGAAACAGGTAACAATATTACAACTACAAACCCACGCTCGTCACTCTCTCCAGCAAAGTGTAAACAAATATGGAACACATACAAGAAAAGAAATGCTCAAAACCCAGGGAGATCAGAAACATATTACACAACATATAATATAAAATGAACTGTTTCTTCAGTTCTCTTCCTGCAACTCGTACTCCTGATCCTCATATTCACCTTCTTCATCAGCAGTAGCATCTTGATATTGCTGATACTCAGACACAAGATCGTTCATGTTGCTTTCAGCTTCAGTGAACTCCATTTCGTCCATTCCTTCCCCTGTGTACCAATGCAAGAAAGCCTTTCTCCTGAACATAGCGGTAAACTGCTCGCTCACCCTCCTAAACATTTCCTGAATGGAAGTGGAGTTTCCAATGAAGGTGGATGCCATTGACAGACCTCTGGGTGGGATGTCACAGACACTGGATTTCACATTGTTTGGAATCCATTCAACAAAGTAGGAAGAGTTCTTGTTCTGAACATTAATCATCTGTTCATCAACTTCCTTGGTGCTCATTTTACCCCTGAACATGGCTGAGGCAGTAAGGTAACGACCATGACGTGGATCAGCAGCACACATCATGTTTTTGGCATCCCACATTTGCTGGGTCAGCTCTGGGACTGTAAGTGCACGGTATTGCTGTGAACCACGAGAAGTGAGAGGAGCAAATCCAACCATAAAGAAATGCAAACGAGGGAAGGGTATCAGGTTAACAGCAAGCTTCCTAAGATCAGAGTTCAATTGACCCGGGAACCTGAGGCAGCAAGTGACCCCACTCATCGTAGCGGAAATCAAGTGGTTCAAATCACCAACTGCAACATGATAAAGCATATTTAGCAAGTGTAATAAAAGATGAGAAGAAAACCTATAACAATTCTGGAGAAGCCACTTTATAACCAAATATTATTTATGAAGGTTGCATTTTCACCCGTTCAAAAAAGGGTGAAAGCAAAAGTTAAATCTATACATTGATAATCAAAGCACATAGACAAAAAGTAAAATTTATCAATTTGGATAACGTATACTCACAGCTGGGTGTGGTAAGCTTGAGAGTCCTGAAACAAATGTCATATAGAGCTTCATTGTCAAGCACCATACACTCATCAGCATTTTCAACAAGCTGATGCACTGAAAGGGTAGCATTATATGGCTCAACCACTGTATCTGAAACCTTTGGTGATGGGAACACAGAGAACGTGAGCATCATGCGATCAGGGTATTCCTCCCTGATTTTGGAGATCAGTAAAGTTCCCATTCCGGAACCTGTTCCTCCACCAAGTGAATGGCACACTTGAAAACCTGCAAAAAGTAGAGAAATGTATCAATAACACCACAATATTAACCAAATTAAGCACAGTTGTATTGCCGACTAAGGATTCTAAGAAATACTACTCAAATCCATGAATATACCTTGAAGACAGTCACAATTCTCAGCCTCCTTCCTGACAACATCAAGAACAGAATCAATAAGCTCTGCACCCTCAGTGTAATGACCCTTAGCCCAATTGTTTCCAGCACCAGACTGGCCGAAAACAAAGTTATCAGGCCTAAATATCTGGCCATAAGGACCAGTTCTCACACTGTCCATCGTGCCAGGCTCGAGATCCATGAGCACTGCACGGGGAACAAACCTCCCACATGAAGCTTCATTGTAATACACATTGACACGTTCCAATTGCAGATCTGATGTTCCAACATAGCGTCCAGTAGGATCAATTCCATGTTCATCACATACAACTTCCCAGAACTTTGATCCAATCTGGTTTCCACATTGTCCACCTTGGATGTGAAGGATTTCTCTCATCTTTTCTGTAATAAACAATATGTTCTAAGTTCTTCTTCTCTTAAATTAAAAATCACTACAGAAATTATAAAATTCATGATTCACAATCAAATACATCTGATTCTCACTAAACTAAATGGATCGCTACGACATTCACCTATCGAATTTTAACTTTCAGTGGATAAACCTTAGTGCTTGAAGCAATTTGCGCGTTTAAATAGCATCAATATCATTACGAAATGCTGATCCAATTATATTACATCAAGCACATTATTCACACAAATAACTATACAAATCACATTTTCCACAGATCTCAACAAATAAACTACTCACAGTACATTCTACACAAAAATACAGCAACTCTACAACATGTGATCTAACAAACAGTAATTCTCAGATCTCAAAATCAGCAAAACACAGAAAGTTCACTCGATCTTAACTTTGAAAATGAGGCAATGAGCTAAAAAACACAATATCAATCTAAAACTATCATTTGCAGTAGATTTTTAACAAACAGACAAGGAAAATAAGGCAAAAATCATTTCAAGTAGCAGAAAATCATTAATCACAGTAAAAATCATCAAAAATCACAAATGCAATGAGCTAAAAAACAGAGAAAACTCATTGATCTAAAATATTCAAGTACAAAATATTGCAGAAACAGATCAAACTGAACAAAATAAACCAAAATATCACAATATGACATTATAGATCTAAAAATATCATCATACGCAGAGGATTTTCACATAATGGACAAGGAAAATGAGGCAAACAATCATTCTACGATAGCAGAAAATCATTATACAACTCATCAAAAATTACAATATGACATTACAGATCTAAAAATACAGTCATACACAGAAGATTTTCACAAAATATACAATGAAAATGAAAAAAATCACTCTACTATAGCAAAAAATCATCGATCACAGTAAAAATCATCAAATGCAATTCAAAAAACAATAGATCTGCGAACAGTAAACAGCAAAACATACCTTCTGAATCGGAGAGAAAACTGAAAAATGATGAACACTGAAGTAGAACTACTCACTCGATCGAGAGAGTAGTAGAAAGAGTGAGAAGAGTAGGGGTAAGGGAAATGAAGCTCACGAGAGAATTTTATATGAGCAAGAGGGAAAGATCAACGGCTGTAATTTATTCCTCCTTTTACATCTGGACCCTTATGATGAAAAATGGACGGTCAAGATGAGATCTAAAATGGTGAGATTTGATTTTATAGGTAAAATATATTAGTTGAGAGATATTTTAGTGACGATTATGTCCTTTGTAATGTGAAATTACTAGAATGTCTTCCCACAATCGTCTTATTGTATTAGGGAACAAATTATTCCAACGTTAGTTATTTCTATATTGTTGGGGTTATCCCGAGGTTAATGTGGGATAAATAATGCGATAATTTCGCAGCTTTATTCTAACTAAATATGCGATAAATTTATCCTAAACTTAATCTCAAAAATAATTTTTCTTTATCCCTAGTACCAAATAAATGCTTGTTATTTTTCAAATTTGCTCCAACCGTGTTGATTTTTTCTGGTGTTCACACCGTTTGATTAATTTTCAATATATATTTTTAAAAAAAGTTATGTAAGAGCCACCATCTTTCTACCACTAAAAAAATATTCAAAATTTAAATATGAGATGTCGAATTGAAATATTTTATTATTATGAAATATTGCGTTTAATTTTCATACCATTCCACTCTAACTAATATAATATAATAGATTTGAATTTTTGCAAATGAATAATGGGTTTCTTCTATTCTAGCTTGAAAGGCAAGTAAACTATACACTCATAAGTCATAACTACTCTCTTCAACTTGATGATATAATTATGACTATGAGATTTGGAGGCAAAGTTAAATTTCAAGCTATGATTTTGATAGAATTAGATAGATTAAGCCAGTATTTTTAAAGATATCAAAATTTTATCAGACTTAAAATAGATTCTTACAAGAAGACAGGTTCAATTCATGTTCTTAAAATTTATGGTTTGTTAGAGTTTCTTAGAGGTTTCTCCACTTTAAACTTTAGTTCATGAAAATAACTTAAATATTTCATAATTTTTTGAATATTCACAAAGAGATCAAGATATGTAAAATATTATCTTTCTCAAAATCAAAGAGATCACTGGAATGTTATGAGATCAAGATCAATACTCAAAGTGATGTCGATGTTCCTAGAAATCAAATACATTTTTAAAAAAATTGAATTATCCTACATTAGAAAAATACGCGTCTGAATCACAAAAATTCCTATGTGAGATCACTTTTGTTTCCCTCACATGATATGTTTGAAAACAAATCAAGTAAAGTATATTTATATATAAGGATAAATAGATGGTACTCTCACTTGTTAGATCTCTATTGGTCATACATTCACAAGACAGGGAACATAGTATTAAGCAAAGAGACAAATAAATCCCCTAATTAAGTACAACATATATATAAATGGAGATCACATGAAATAAGATTGTTAGCATGTGATTTGCCTTGGTCCTTGTATTACTCTTATTTGCTCCTATATTTAAGTTGTTTTGGACCATTTTTTCTTCAATCAAAGACTTAATATATGATAGAATTTTTCTATCTTTCAAGTATATATTTTATTCTTTTTAGATTTTATTTTGTGAAACTACGATAAATATCTTATATTACATTAATTTATAACGATTAATTAACAAAAAATTAAGATGAAATGTGTATTAATCACTATTATAGGCAAACGATTGTTATGATTAAGTAAATTAAATTATCCCATGAAAATCAATTTCAAAGAATAATAAGTTTCTCAGTAATAAATTTTGAAGTTGCACCTTTAAATTTGAAAATTTTGAGTTTTGAAGATATGTTTTTTGAAATTTGAAATTATGTTTGGACATGCATTTTACGTTTAAAAACATGCTTAATATATGATAGAATTTTTCTATCTTTCAAGTATACATTTTATTCTTTTCAGATTTTATTTTGTGAAACTACGATAAATATCTTATTATTATTGTACATTAAAATAACTTATATTACATTAATTTATAACGATTAATTAAGTAACAAAAAATTAAGATGAAATGTGTATTAATCACTATTATAGACAAATGATTGTTATGATTAAGTAAATTAACTTATCCCATGAGAATCGATTTCAAAGAATAATAAACTTCTCAGTCATAAATTTTGAAGTTGAACCTTTAAATTTGAAAATTTTGAGTTTTGAAGTTGTGTTTTTTGAAGTTCGAAATTATATATGGACATGCATTTTACGTTTAAAAACAAAATTGAAATTGTGTGAGTGAAAGTAAATTTTCTTCCAAAAACTATAGTTTGGATTAGTTTTAAAAACTTGATTATTTTTTTTCGAAAATAAATTTTCAAAATCTGATCCAAAATCTATGATCAATTGACTTAATACAAATACTATTCCTTGAAAGTGATAATTCGTTTGTGTACCAGTAAAAAAAGATGATAAATGTATCTCTCAAACTTGCTTCTAACTCACTTGTACTTAAAAATAATGATTAAGTTGAATGATTGAAAATATTGCTTCACCTAATTAAAGTACAGATTTGAATGTCACAACCACCATTAAGGTAAAATTTGTAGCAAAATTATTAATTTAAAGTGTAGTTATATAGGTACATAATCGCAAGGAAAATTTTAATTGCATGTGAAAAATTAAGTGTTTATAGAATTAAACATACATTTCAAAACTTATTGTTAATCTCAAAACATTTAGTGTGTAAATTTTAGATCGATATTAGAAATAATTTTATGAATTTTAAATTTGATTAAAAAATAAATTGTCGGGTCAAGGAACTGGGCTGGATATTATAAGCAAATGTTTGAAGAATCCAAGCCCAAGCCCAGCCTATAAGGACGGAAATGAAACTTGTGGGCCCGGTTAATTCGCGGATAAAATTTACAAATAATCACTTTTTATTTACTATGTAATTGAAAAATAGTTATTGTCATGTAGATTGAAAATCCACAAATCAAACTCTAGGATCTAGGATATAGTAATAGAAAAATAGTTATCGTCATTTGTAGATTCAAAATTCATAAATGAAATTTCAGTATACTTACATGAAGTTTTACCTATGGAATTTTGAATCACATAGCAATGTTTATATCGAGGCTCTGCCTTATTAGAATTTGTGTTGCGTAAGGCTCATTAAGAGAGAAACACTTGCTAACAAGTTTTTTTTTCATATTTAGAATTCGAACCAAAAACCTCTAATTAAAAATGAAGGAATCCTATCCATCTCACCACGATCCTTATCGGCTCAATATGTCCAACATACCTTAGTCCCAATTGGATACTTGTATGAACAAATTTCAGCATTGACGCTAAGCAACAAATCCTAATTCTTGAAAACACAATGGACTTGAAAGTGAATTCACAGTGTTTATAAGGGACAAACAGAAACAACACCTATCCAAACAAAAGGTTCTAAATCAAAGACTAAAGTATTATTCCAAAATTATCCATAAGCAAAATTGACCGAACAAGTTAAAAGTTACAAATTAAATTACGAGTGACCATCTGAGAAATCAACTCCTGTGAATATCAATCAATCATCCCCATTTGGAAACAAAGTAAGAACCTCCCTCCCATTAGCAGCTGTAGCTGACTCCAACACAGAACTACTACTATGCACTGATGTCCCCATTCTCTGAACCGGCTGCCGGGGCAAGAATGGAACCTCACACTGCCCGAAATGCCTATACTGCTGCTGAAGTTGTGGAGCATGTCCAATAACTGCAGCCACTGGCACAAATGGCATGTAATGATCAGAATTTCCCCTCCCTGGATGCAAAAAATGAGCAGGCACGGGTGAACTCGCAAACAGATGATCTGTTG
>JAJOOS010004628.1:0-21611 GCA_029582725.1 Solanum chiquidenum
AGTTATGAATATGATGTGATATGGTGTCTATTGAAAGGTTAAGTCTTATATGCACCCTTACATCTTATTATGCATGCAAAGTGTATGATTAGCAAGGTATGAACATGTGTTGTATGAAGGTGTTTATGTGAAAGGTTTTCTCACATATGTACACACACATGAATGAATGAATAAGGTTTATGTTGATCTAGTGAAAGGGAGTCTCTTGAAAGATTTTCTCAATTGTACTCTAAACTAGACGATGTTATGAATATGGTATGATTATGTGAAGAATGAATAAGGTTTATGTTAATCTAGTGAAAGCGAGTCTCTTGAAAGGTTTTCTCAATTGTACTCTAAACTAGACTATGTTATGAATATGGTATGACTATGTGAAAGGACATTCTCACGTAATGTAGGTTCTATGATGAAAGGTCATTCTCATCTTAGAAACCTTTGAGCTATATGATATGAGGGATTAAGTCCCTAAAGCCTATTTTATGAACTAATGTTAATAAAGGCTTAAAGATGTTTAAAAAGGGAATTGGAGCTTAGAACCGAGTGAACATGAAAAATGAGAGTGGGGGCTTCACGTTTAGCAAGTCCGGCTTCCCACAAGAGAACATTCACGTTTAGCAAGTCCGGGTTCCCAACGTAGATGTTGTTTCATGAGATGGAAACCTCCACGCCTAGCAAGTCAAGGTTTTCTAGTAACAATCTCCTTGTTCCATAACTGCGTGCCCCCGTAGGTTTAGCTTAGTGGATCCACTAGATAGCTAATATGTATGTAGGTCCGACCTTGGCAAGTCGTACCCTCTCTTTTCGGTGTGGGAGTAGAACACCAATTTCCATGTAGCTCACATGGTCTCTGTCGGTTATGGCAATGTCTCTCGAAAGTTAAGAAATGAACTAAGATAAGAATAGGAACTCTAGTCATGGTTTCTTGAAGAGTTACTTAGTGTAGGTAGGACTATGGACCCTACTTATGCATTGCACAAGTGGACTCTAAGGGAGGTTATGATTAGGCTCTTTGTGTAATGAAGACTATGGTCTATGTATGTTAATGTGAAAGCATGTTAAGGTTGACTTTACTTATGTCAAGACATGAAGTATGTTTATGCATGTGAATTACACTTATGACTTCTTAATGGGTTTGCGTAGTATATGTGGGGGTATGGGACTCCATGTGTACATTGCACAAGTAAGCTTGTGAATGGGTTGTGAAGGGGTTGTGAAGGGGTTGTGAAGGTGGTTTACCTCTGATATGAACTAAATGGGCTATGACTCATGATGTAGTAAATGAATGAGTCCTTATATGATGTTATGAAGTATGTTGGTCTAATGTCTAATGTTAAATGAAGATGTTATGACTTGTTGAATATGATGTGCCTAGTCTATGGTGGCTTCCTAGGAACACTTGGTGTGAGTAGTAATATGGGATGCTACTTGCACATTGCACTAGTGTGACTTGGGGGTTGTCTTAGGTGATGGTTCCTATGTGAAGACTATGTCTTATGGTGTGCTTACGACTCTATGAATATATGTGGTTGTATTGATGAAGGCTATATGTAAGTTCACATTTGGTAACCTTAAGGTGATACATTGCATCAAGTATTCCCGAAGGGTTGCTTAAGGAAAGGAGTTAAGATAAAGAAGAATGTAATGTATTGTATGCATTGAATGTGCCTAAAATGTTATAAGTGGCTTTATGTACTATTATGAATGGTTTCCATGTGTATGATGATGTGTGGAATTTATATTGTGCCTAATGTGTTAAAGGTTTATGAAGTTTCTCTAAAAAGGCATGATGCATGGTTTCCAACTAAATGTCCTTTTAAAAGCATGTTTTTGCATGGTTATCATACTTAGTGCATTCTTATACTAACACCATTCTTCTTCATCTTTTTATACCAAGTGTAGGTTGTGGTGGCTAAAGGACTTTCCTAGAAGTGATGAGCTTGGATTATTATTCCCAAGTTTGAGTGTGTCCTTAAAGATTCAAGGACCTTTATGTTAAAGAGTTTCCTTAAGTTCATTGTACTAGATAGTAGTTTCTTTTGTATTGTAAGGGATGTGTCCCTCTTGTGTTGTAGTCGTGTTTTAAGATGGCTACCTTGAGACGTATTATTGTGATTGTGTATTAAAGGTTTTAAATGAAGATTTCTAAGTCTTTTGTTATATTATGAAAAGTTTTAAATTTTCCGCTATTTTTCTATGATAATGAATGACGAATGCAAAGGGCATGTATAAGACCTCCGAGAGGTCGAATACACCGGTAACGACTAGGGGGTGCTCTCGGGTCGTTACAATAGTCCATGGATTTTTAGTAATCTGGAATTTCCCTAAACTAAATGGCCGAAATTTTTCATGGACGTCCGTTAACACCTAAGCTATAGAGCCAGTTGGTCCCCAAGGCCAAATCGCTCTATTTTGAAGGTCAAACAAACCCAAGAGCAGGTAAACCCCCCATTTTGTGGATTTCGTGTGCTATATAGTCCATGGATTTTTGGTGATCCGAAATTCCCCAAATCAAAATGGCCAAAATATTTCATGGACGTCCGTTAAGACCTTAGTTATGGAGCCAGTTGGTTCCCACGGCCAAACCGGCCCATTTTCAAGGTCGAACGAGCCCCAGAGAAGGCAAACCCCCTATTTTGCCATTTTTCGTGTGCTATATAGTCCATGGATTTTTGGTGATCCAGAATTCCCCAAAACAAAATGGCCAAAAAATATCATGGACGTCCGTTAAGGCCATAGCTATGGATCCAGTTCGACCCCACGGCCAAACTGATCCATTTTAAAGGTGAAACGATCCCTAGAGCAGGAAAACCCCCCATTTAGTCGATTTTTGTGTGCTATGATTCATGAATTTTTGGTGATCTGAAATTTCCCGAAACAAATTGGCCGAAATTTTTCATGGACGTCCGTTAAGACCTACGATATAGAGCCAGTTGGTCCCCACGGCCAAACCGGCTCATTTTCAAGGTCAAACAAGCCCAAGAGCATGTAAACCCCTCCCCCCATTTTACCAATTTTCGTGTGCTATAGTCCATGGATTTTTTGGTGATCCAGAATTCCGACCTCATTTTTGCTGAAATTTTTCGTGGACGTCCGTTAAAACCTTAGTTATGGATCCAGTTGACCCTCACAGCCAAAACAACCCATTTTCAAGGACAAACGAGCCCAAGAGCAGCTAAACCCCCCATTTTGCAGATTTTCGTCTGCAGAGTCCATGGATTTTTTGGTGATCAGAATATTGACTTCATTTTTGCTGAATTTTTTTATGGACGTTCGTTAAAACCTTAGTTATGGAGACAGTTGGCCCTCACGGTCAAAACGACCCATTTTCAAGGTCAAACGAACCCCAGAGCAGGTAAACCCCCCATTTTGCCGACTTTCATGTGCTATAGTCCATGGATTTTTTGGTGATCCAGAATTCCTACCTAATTTTTGTTGAAAGTTTTCATGGACGTCCGTTAAGACCTTAGTTATGGAGCCAGTTGGCCCTTACGGCCAAAACGACCCATTTTCGGATGCTATAGTCCATTGATTTTTTGGTGATCTGCAATTCCGACCTCATTTTTATCGAAATTTGTCATGGAAGTCTGTTAAGACCTTAGCTATGGAGTCAGTTGGCCCTCTCAGCAGAAACGACCCATTTTCAAGGTCAAAGAATCCCCAGAGCAAGTAAGCCTCTCATTTTGCCAATTTTCATGTGTTATAAGTCCATGGATTTTTTAGTGATCTGGAATGCCGACCTCATTTTTGCCAAAAAATTTCATTAACGTCTGTTAAGACCTTAGTTGTGGGCCAGTTGACCCTCACGGCAAAAATGGCCCATTTTAAAGGTCAAACAAGCCACGGAGTAGGTGAACCCCCATTTTGCCGATTTTCGTGTGCTATAGTTGATGGATTTTTTCGTGATCCAAAATTTCGACCTTATTTGTGCCAAAATTTTTCATGGACTTCCGTTAATACCTTAGATATGGAGCCAGTTAGCCCTGACGGCCAAAGCGGCACATTTTAAAGGTCAAACGAACTTAATAGCAGGTAAACCCTCTATTTTGCCAATTTTCGTGTGCTATATTCGATGGGTATTTTGGTGATCCAGAATTTTAACCTCATTTTTGCCGAAATTTTTCATTGACGTCCGTTAAGACCTTAGATATGGAGCCAGTGGGACCTGACGGCCAAAACAGCACATTTTCAAGGTCATACGAGCCAGTAGCGGGAACACCCCCCATTTTGTCGATTTTCATGTGCTATTGTCCATGGATTTTTGGTGATCCGGGATTTCGACGTCATTTTTGCCGAAATTTTTTAGGGCGTCCGTTAAGACCTTATCTATGGAGCCAGTTGGCCCTGACGACCAAAACGGCCCATTTTCAAGGTCAAACAAGCCCAGAGCAGGAAAAACCCCCATTTTGTCGATTTTCGTGTGCTATAGTCCATGGATTTTTGGTGTCCGAAATTCCAACGTATTTTTTAACGAAATTTTTCCATGACGTCTGTTAAGACCTTAGTTATGGATCCAGTTGGCCCTGACTACCAAAACGGCCCATTTTTTATGTCAAACGAACGTCGAAAGAGGAACACCCCTCATTGTGCCGGTTTTCGTATGCTATAGTCCATGGATTTTTGGTGATCCAGAATTTCAACGTCATTTTTGCCAAAAATTTTCATGGACATCCGTTAAAATCTTAGCTATGGAGCCAGTTTTCCATGACAGCCAAAATGGCCCATTTTAAAACGAGCCGCGGAGCAGGAACACCCCCCATTTTGTCGATTTTCATGTGCTATCTATAGTTCATGGATTTTTGGTGATCCAAAATTTCGGCGTTATTGTTGCCGAAATTTTTCATAGACGTCCATTATGACCTTAGCTATGGAGCCAGTTGGCCCTGACGGCCGACACAACAAATTTTCAAGGTCAAACTAGCCCAGAAGCTGGTAAACCTCCCCCCCCCCCATTTTGCCGATTTTCGTGTGCTATAGTTCATGGATTTTTGGTGATCCGAAATTCCGACCTCATTTTTGCTGAAATTTTTCATGGACGTCCGTTAAGACCTTATATATGGAGTCAGTTGGCCCTCACAGACAAAATGGCCAATTTTCAAGGTCAAATGAGCCTCTGAGCAGGTAAACCCCCCATTTTGCCGATTTTCGTGTGCTATAAGTCCATGAATTTTTTGGTGATCCAGAATTCTGACCTCATTTTTACCGAAATTTTTCATGGACTTTCGTTAAGACCTTAACTATGGAGCCAGTTGGCCCTCACGGCCAAAACGGCCCATTTTCAAGCTCAAACAATCCCCGGAGCAGGTAAACCCCCAATTTTGCCGACTTTCGTGTGCTATAGTCCATGGATTTTTTGGTGATCCAGAATTCCTACCTCATTTTTGCTGAAAGTTTTCATGGACGCCCGTTAAGACCTTAGTTATGGAGCCAGTTGGCCCTTAAGTTCAAAACGGCCCATTTTCGTGTGCTATAGTCCATGGAATTTTTGGTGATCTAGAATTCCAACCTCATTTTTACCAAAATTTGTCATGGACGTCTGTTAAGACCTTAGCTATGGAGTCAGTTGGCCCTCACGGCAGAAACGGCACATTTTCAAGGTCAAACAAACCCCAGAGTAGGTAAACCCCCCATTTTGCCAATTTTCATGTGCTATAGTCCATGGATTTTTTGATGATCCAGAATCTCGACCTCATTTTTTCCCAAATTTTTCATGGACATCCGTTAAAACCTTAGCTATGGGGCCAATTTGCCCTCACGGCCAAAAGGGCCCATTTTCAAAGTCATACGACCCCTGGAGCAGGTAAACCCCCCATTTTGCCAATTTTCGTGTGCTATAGTCCATGGACGTCTATTAACACCAAAAAATTTCATGGACGTCTATTAACACCTTAAATATGGAGCGAGTTGGCCCTGGCGGCCAAAATAGCCCATTTTCAAGGTCAAACGATCCCAAGAGCAGGAACACCCTTTATTTTACTGATTTTCATGTACTATAGTCCATGGATTATTGGTGATCCAGAATTCCGAAGTAATTTTTCCAAAAAAATTTATGGACGTTCGTTAAGACCTAAATTATGGAGCAAGTTGGCCCTCACAGCCAAAACTGCCCATTTTCAAGGTCAAACGAGCCCCAGAGCAAGTAAACCCTCTATTTTACCAATTTTCGTGTGCTATAGTCCATGAAGTTTTGGTGATCCAAAAATCCAACATCATTTTTGCCAAAAAAATTTATGGACGTCCGTTAAGACCTTAGATATAGAGCCAATTGGCCCTGGCGTCCAAAACAGCCCATTTTCAAGGTCAAACGAGTCCAGTAGTAGGAAAACCCCCCATTTTCATGTAAATTTTTCATGGACATCCGTTAAAACCTTAGTTATGGAGCCAGTTGGCCCTGACGGCCAAAATTGCCCATTTTCAAGGTCAAACGAGCCCCGGAGCAGGAACACCTCCCATTTTGCCGATTTTCGTGTGCTAAAGTCCATGAATTTTTGGTGATCCGTAATTCCGACGTAATTTTTGCTAAAAAAATTTCATTGACATCTGTTAAAACCTTAGTTATGAATCCAGTTGGCCCTGACGGCCAAAACGACCCATTTTTAAGGTCAAACGACCCCGGAGGAGGTAAACCCCCTATTTTGCCAATTTTCGTGTGCTATCGTTCATGGATTTTTGGTGATCCAGAATTTCGACGTCATTTTTGCTGAAATTTTTCATGGACGTCTGTTAAGACCTCAGTTATGGAGCCAGTTGGCCTTGATGGCTAAAACGGCCCATTTTCAAGGTCAAACGAGCCTAGTAGTAGGAGCACCCCCTATTTTGCCGATTTTTGTGTGCTATTGTACATGGATTTTTGGTGATCCGGAATTTCGACGTCTTTTTTGCCGAAATTTTTCATGGACGTCTGTTAAGATCTTTGCTATGGAGCCAGTTGGCCCTGACGGCCAAAACGGCCCATTTTCAAGGTCAAACGAACCCCGGAGCAGGAACACCCTTATTTTGCTAATTATCGTGTGCTATAGTCCATTAACTTTTTAGTGATCCAAAATTCCAACGTAATTTTTGCCGAAATTTTCCATTGACGTCCGTTAAGACCTTAGTTATGGATCCAGTTGGCCCTGATTGTCAAAACGGCCCATTTTCAAGGTCAAACGATCCCCGGAGCAGGAACACCCCATATTTTATCAATTTTCGTGTGCTTATAGTCCATGGATTTTTGGTGATCCGGAATTCCGACGTCATTTTTGCTAAAAAAATTCATGGACATCCGTTAAGACCTTAGTTATGAAGTCAGTTAGCCCTGACGGCCAAAATGGCCCATTTTTCAAACGAGCCCTAGAGCAGGAACACCCCACATTTTACTGATTTTCGTGTGCTATAGTCCATGGATTTTTGGTGGTTCAGAATTCCGACGTTATTGTTGCCGAAATTTTTCATGGACGTCCTTTAAGACCTTAGCTATGGAGCCAGTTGGCCCTGACGGCCATAATGGCCCATTTTCAAGGTCAAACGAGCCCCGGAGCAGGTAAACCCCCCATTTTGTTGATTTTTGTGTGTTATAGTTTATGAATTTTTTGTGATCCAAAATTCCGACGTTATTTTTGCCAAAAATTTTCATGGACGTCCGTTAAGACCTTAGCTATGGAGCCAGTTCGCCCTGACAGTCAAAACGACCCATTTTCAAAGTCAAACGAGCCCCGGAGCAAGAACACCCCCTATTTTACTGATTTTCATGTGTTATAGTCCATGTATTTTTGGTGATCCAGAATTTCGACGTCATTTTGCCAAAAAAAATCATGGTCATCCGTTAAGACCTTATTTATGGAGCTAGTTGCCCCTAACGGCCAAAACGACTCATTTTCAAGGTCAAACAAGCCCCGCAGCAGGAACACCCCTATTTTACCGATTTTCGTGTGCTATAGTCCATGTATTTTTGGTGATCCAGAATTTCGACGTCATTTTGTCAAAAAAAATCATGGACGTCTGTTAAGACCTTATCTATGGAGCCAGTTGTCCCTAACGGCCACAACGGCCCATTATCAAGGTCAACCGAACCCCGAAGCAGGTAAACCCCTCATTTTGCTGATTTTTGTGTGCTATAGTCTATGGATTGTTGGTGATTCAGAATTCCGACGTCATTTTTGCCGAAATTTTTCATGGACGTCCGTTAAGACCTTAGTTATGGAGTCAGTTGGCCCTGACGACTAAAACGGCCCATTTTCAAGGTCAAATGAACCCTGGAGCAAGAACACCCCCTATTTTGCCGATTTTCGTGTGTTATAGTCCATGGATTTTTGGTGATCCCAAATTTCGACGTCATTTTTGTTGAAATTTTTCATGGACGTCCGTTACCTTCAGAAACTCATTGATTCACTAGATTCTTCTATTCACACCAAGTATAACATTTTGCTACTTTATTCATCAATACAAGAGCCAATATATCCATTAGTGAGAGTCATTTCTATTTCGAAAGAAGCACACGTCCTCTCCACACTCCACTAAAGGCGTGTAAGCACCCCCCCCCCCGACCATCCATTATCGAGTGTCATTAATATTCCTTGGCGCTTTTTGTGCCAGGGTTCGTTAGTCAGCCAATGTGCACGTGGGAGAGCACGCTGGGGATGAGAGGGAGACGCTCGAGCAAGAGGCCAGAGCACCCCCAACTACACGTCACCCCATGTATTGAAACATGTTCGCGGGTCGTTTTGCTTTGTAGGTTTCAATAATGATCATTTTGCAGGTTCACCGACGAAAACCTTCTTACGAGTTCTCCTTCGTCTAAATGATAAGGTTCAATGGACTTCTCGCGACGTCGCTGGCAGCGAACCGCCCACATCAATGTGATTGAACATTTCATCAGATCATTCAACCAGTAAGAGCGACGGGTGGTGTGCACAAAAGACAAGGATGTCAATATGAGATGATGACTCGCGCTTATTAGGAATTCCTCGTTGAAGACCAAAAATTACAATGATATATCCCCATCACGATGAAATTTCAAAGATTACCCGCGCCGGTCAGCCAAGGCTATATACTCATTTAATACATCAATGTAGCGCACGTGCAGACCAGAACATATAAGGGCATCACAGACCTGTTATTGCCTAAAAGTCCATAGTCCCTCTAAGAAGATGGTCGTGAAGGGATGTTGAGGTCTCATTCTAACGGAATTAACCAGGGAAATTGCTCCACCAACTAAGAATGACCATGCACCAAGTAACATGCCTGCCATATAATGATGTCGCTATTAGAGTTTTTTAGGATGTCAGTTGCGATCATAAAACCAAGAGACATGTTGAGAATCATATGGGGCAACGTAGGCAACACGGGAGTCCCAAATTTTTTTGTGAGGAGTTAATAAAAAGGATTGTAGTTCGCCCATTTGTGGGCGAACTACCATTAAAGTTTGTGTGGTATTATTTTAGATGGATTTGGAGTTATCGGGATGACAGTGTTAAAATATTGTAGTTATAGTTCTCCCATAAATGGGAGAATTGTCCGTTTTGGTGTGTGTTTTTAGAGAGTGTCCCTTTTAGTTTTTAGGGTTCAACAATTGTACGTTTTGGTGCCGAACTCTTAACTTCTCCTTGAAATAGGCTACTCTACTGTTAGAATAATGAGTTTGTCACATGATTTGGATTACACTACAGTTGCCCAACCTTATGATGGAATTAATAAGATACTTTCTAGTATATATGGTGTCACGTAGAAAGATGGCATGCTGATGGACACATATGTTGTTAATATCATGCTTGAGTCTCCACCTCATATCCACTATGAAATTAGTGTTGTTCTACTCAAACCTTGAGGGCAAGGTTCTAGCTGAAGGCTGGAGTTTGTAACATACATAACCATGATGGATGACTTATTTGTGACTGGCAAGTTGCGTTTGGGACCATTGCACTTTGTTAGGGTCCCAGCATATAGAAGATGTTATAATTGTATCAAGGCTTATGCTATGAAGTTTTTTATTTCTTAGTTGTTTCCTAGACCAACTCTCCCTTCTTTATTATGTTTTTGTTATTGTTTCTATGATGAATTCCTATTCCAATGTACAGTTCTCCTCATCAATACAATTCCCCTTCGTTACAAACTCACTCTTCAAGCAAGCCAATTACCTTCAACGTACTTAACCCAAAGTGTGAAGGAATCCCCCTTTGTTACAAACTCTCACTCTTCAATCAAGCCAATTAAGAAGATTATCCTCAATATATTTAACCGAAAGTGTGAAGGAAGAACTTCCCTGACTCAGTCACGTGTCCTCTGATGTGATGCCAGAATGCAGATCATGCCCAAAAGTTAGCAACTACTGGAAATTTTTGGAATTCTCCTTGTATGTGCATCATCTGCTGGATTGAAGTTGCAGTTTCAAAACGACAACATTCAAACTATTTATTTCGTTCATTTAGGGTGGTTGCATCTTCGTTTTCATTCGATTAGCAGCTCAAACCAACTTCAACCTTCAACAGCAAAATAACTAAGAAAAGGTGAGGTGGCAAACATGAAGAGGTTACGATTATGAAAGGAGCCGACACAAGAATAGGATTAATGTGGAAAGGGATAAAGAAAAAGAAATTCATTTAGTCTCTTAGGAACCGGTAGATTCCATTCCTAAAATTGAATCAGCCTGTCGTAAACAAGGAGATTCATTCTACATACAGAAAAAGACATCTACAGCACTCTAAGCAATATATTCGTGAGATATGCTCCCTCTAGATAGGCAGGATCAATCGGATGGTCACATGCTGCTCCTGCCTCACGAACAACCGTGATTTTCCTCCCAGCCATTGACGCAGCACCCTAAGTGCAGGCAAACCAGAGAACACATCAATCAACCTACGTTTCATGGACTGGATCAAGAAATTAACATACAGTTCAGTTTGGGATTACAACATAGCTAGAATTAACGAGTCCTCTTTTGGAAAGAGGCTACATTAAGCACCAGAAAAATCAGATATGAGCTTTCTAAAACAGAAAAATATCTGTGCTGCTGAATAAAAGTTCCACTTGGTGGATCTGTCTTTAACTACATCTCTATGTGTGTGTGTAGTTCTGCTATTTTTACCTGAAATGTGCTCATGCAGCCTGCAGGCACACTTTGCACAATAAGGGATGATACTTCATTGAAGTGATATGGTTATCAGTATTCTAATGGTCATCAAGGAAGTCATACGAGGAGAAACAAGTTTCTGTCTATCCACATACAATGTGATATGACATATATTGCTAGACAGCTAATGTGCATAGATAATGTGTATATAGTAATACTTAGGTTAGTGTGTCTCACATTGGAAACATGTACGAAGTATTATTTAAAATGTAAAGTATGGATATAAAAAGACAATTGTCTTCGTACATCTTGGTAATAATTCTCCTGTGTTTTAATTTCTCACATATATAAACAACATCTAGTTATTTGTTGACATCATCCATGTTACATACCATTGTAAAACCAAGAACGAGCAGAGCAAAAGTTATCAAAGTTAAAATTGACTCACTAAAGTCTACTTTACACCTTATATCATGGTGTTCTATTAGATCACATTGTATTTTAACAAAACTATTAACTGAACATCCAATTCCAGAGCATCAAATGGATTTTGGGTGAAAAAACTATGTAGCCACTGAATTTGGGTCCCTTATTCTTACAGGTTTCGTACTACTA
Source organism: Solanum chiquidenum (assembly GCA_029582725.1). Lineage (NCBI taxonomy): Eukaryota > Viridiplantae > Streptophyta > Magnoliopsida > Solanales > Solanaceae > Solanum > Solanum chiquidenum. Next base: position 11,660 of record JAJOOS010004628.1, read on the forward strand.
CCATAGTCATTCCTCCGAAATAAAAAGTAAATGTAAATGTTAGGGAAGAACAAATTCCAAAACTTTTTTCAGAAACAGTTATTCAAACACAAATTTCCTTTGCCGGGAAACTATTCAAAAGACTTTTTATATGGTCATCAAAAACTCCAATGGAGTCTGATATATCTTCCTGCTTGCCCTTGAATTAAAAAGAAATTAACTTGCCTGAAGAATGCGGAAGAACATTCCACTTTGGGTCATAGCTCCAGAACATGAGCAAGTCATGAGGAGACCACCTCTTTTTGTCAACTGCATGGCCAAATAGTTCAAATTCCTATACATTCCAGACGCATTCTTTAAGACCTGGATTAAGTAAGAGAAAAGTGAAAACTACTTCAAAATGAACGAGCTCTGAAACAATTACATGACGTCGTAGAGAAGCTTTTTCCTTCCAATTAGTTGGAATGCAGATTGAGATGGAATAGAAGTGATGAATCATAGACAACAGAGGCAAATATGACTTGTCCTCACAAATGAGGAAGTTAGGAACCAGGACGCTATTTCCAAGCATATTAGAAGTGCCCCTACCTTGGGAGGTAGAGAGGCTGTTTCCGATGGACCCTCGGCTCAAGACAAGTGACTTACATGTCATATTCTATAATTTCATAAGAGTTACTTTTAAATGGTTAATGCATTGTATGCACTGGTCCTTGATATAGAAGTTGATCACCATTCACTACTCGAAACATTCTAGTAAAAGTATTCTTCAAATCCATTAGCCATGTGATCCAACAACCAATGCTTGAGGCACCACATCACTTTCCAAGACCAACGCGTTACATAATAATTCATTAACCAGAATCGAGAAATCGAGCAATGTCTAAACTCTACACAGCAAATGCAAATCTCTTTTAGAGTCTGAAACAGAGTACATTTTAACAGTAAGCTCCCAAGAAACAAGACATCAATACTGAAGTCCATACAAAACAATGCAAATTACCTTCTTCCGAGGTGCCAATTTAGGAGGATCCAGTATAACTATATCCCATGATTCGTTTCTAGAAACAGCAGCCTTCATGAACTCAGTTGCGTCTTGCCGAAGAAAAGATATCCTTCGAGGATCCAGGCCATTTAATGCAACATTTTCCTTGGCAAGTTGCAAAGCAGGCAATGATGTATCAACACCTTCAAACCAAGGAGTGGAATTAACTCATCATTAGACTAGAAAACCAGAAGCAAACTTACAGAGTAGTACCAAGGTTAAAACAGCACATACGACCTACACAAACGTTCTGGTACACTCCTGAGGAATAAGACAAATTTTGCTCGCGTTCTTGAACAAGTCCACAGACTTACTGATTAAAATGATAGCAATAAGAATCTATCTTCTTGCTTTCAATGATGGCGGGAATGCAATTTCACTCGTTGTTAAGTTCAAGGAATGAAGAAAGTGCATAACGTGCAAATGAGAGAGAGCAGTGAGGAAGCGAGAAGCACGGGTTTCTTTTAATTCTGTTATCTATGAATTAGTTGCTATTGGGTGTATAATCCTCCTCCATGTCATAAACAATATCAGAGAAAAAGAGAACAGAGAAAATAGCAAACAAAACAAGCCAATATCTTTCTCCGCTTCTTTATTGCGACTCTAGAGGTATATACCCCTCTCACCACAGGTACATACCGATATGCTCCCCTTTTTGTCTTCTGCGATGTTCTTCTCTGCACCATTCATCAAATAATGATCTCAATTGTCAGAGGCACGTGAGCTAGTCGAATGTCACATTGCTACAGCTTGGCACATCATCTCTCTTTTATCAATGTAAGCATAGAGGAAATGTGAATGAAGGTAATGAAGAATCAAAACAGAATTCTCATTCTCTTAAAGTTGACTCTTTTCTTCTTCTCAACTCTTCTTCTGCTCCTTCCTATCTCTCTATCTGTATCTCTGTAACTCTTCCTCTCTCTTCCCTATTCTTCTCCTTCTAAAGACTGTTAAGTCACTGCCATTATTGCTGAGGTCACAGCCTTGATTTTTAGTTTGTTGGTTTAGATTTAATTTCATCTTTTTTTATATCAAGTAAACCTATATTCATTCATAAAAATGGCCAAGGCCTGATTGTATACAAGGAATATACCAAAAGGTAGTTTGCTGGTTTAGATTAGCATTTTATAATCCAAATTCTTGTAATTTGCACTTAGGAAATGGATTGTCGGAGTAATGTTCCAGCCGAGAGCACCATGGAAGAGGGTAATCAGAAAATTTGCACATTTCCCAAAGAGAGAAAAATTAGATCTTGCAGAGCATAGTTCTATGTGCTCCCTCCATTTACTTTTACTTGTCCACTTTAGCATAACAAGAGAGAGAGAATTTCTTTTTTCTGTTTTATCCTCGGCATTAACTACTCATTCCAAATCATTTCTCAAGTTCATCAAAGATTATATGCACTTCATTTTTTATTCCTTAAGGGAGTAACCTCTAAACAAAAAATGTCCAATTCGCTTGAACTAACACTAAATTATGAGCTCCCTATGAGATTGGTGGTCGAACATTGATAAACATAAATGCACTAACTTTATGAGGTGTGGAGTGAGCTATGGAGCATTTTCTTGGAAATGAGCAAAAAGAACATATACTGCAGACAACCAAATAAAAGGACTCAATAATAAAATCCAAAAAATAGAAAGGAACTTTTAAGCAAAGAAGAAAGAAAGTTAAATTCATTAGGGGTTGAAGGGGAACTTTAAAGTTAAATTCTTTCTAATTATAGGACGGACTAAAACAGAAAGTGTGACACATAAATTGGGACAAAAGAAGTAAATTTTTAGCCTTTTTTGCTTTCAGAGTTTTGTTATGGTTACTTCTAATAATTATCATAGTCAGATGTAACTATAATCATATATTACTAAAAGCATGAACAAAAAAAGTCGAAAGTTGAATTACGGTTTTACCCCTTCTAGAAATTAAATTGTTATAAAATATTTAAATATTTGATTGTATAAGTTTAATTAAAATGTTAATGACTTTTAGACTTCCTAAGATTAATTCCTAATAAAATATCTAATTTATTAATATTTATCATCTATAATCTATATGTATATAATAATAATAATAATTTAATTAAAAAAAAAAAAAAAAGTCTCCACCTAAATTGCTATACTTTTCCTCTTCTCATAACTTTTTCCTTAACCCCTCTCATAAATAATATAATTTATGTGGATAAAGTATCCTTTATGATAAATAACGAAATTTAATAATTTAAAGGGTGCAAATCTGCAAAATGGAGACACACACATTGATAATGTCCTCTTGATTATTATTAAAGAATGACTCTAGCTTCACAAATTTAAATTCATTGATGCTTAATTACGTGATAAGAACTTTTAGTTGTTCTTTCTACATGGTTTGCTAACTTTAATTTTCTTTTTCCTATTCTTCATTTATATATTATTTTCTAATTACTTATTCAACTTTTATACTCTTAATATCCATAACTCCCCTCTTTTCATATTCATAACCTCCAAATATTTAAACTAAAACTTTAAGATATCTTTTGATATTCCTTCTATTCTATCTATATAAATTCAACTTCTTTATCTCATGAAACCCCTACCAAAATTATTAGGCTATTATTTTTATTCTATAGTTAAAGTAGATGAAGAAGACTCTTGAATTTTGATACGATATGGAAGGAGTCGATAAGAACTCAGAGTGTTATGTACTAATTTTGTACTTATTTTTTCATCTATACATCAGTCTTATAAGAATAATGTTTACATTGTATTTTTTCTTAAATCTGTTTCTTTGTCTTTTTTTTCTCTATTAGACTTCTTAATTTAGTTTTCTATGAATGTTTTATTGCCGTAAGTCTTTATTCTTATTTTGTAATTGTTGCATTTTATTATTCATTACAATTTACATATATATTTCCATGAAATTTTAGTCATTCTAACGTATCTATAAAAATTCACATGAAACACACGTGCGAAGCACGTGCTCAGAAACTAGTTTGAGAAAATACATTAAAAAAAATCCCCCCCCCCCGAAACTTGCCCACTTAAGTTTAGCACTTTAATTTTACGGGCAATATGTACCCCTATTCTAGTCTGAAGTGAAATTAATACCCCATCTTCCCAAAACAACTTCGGATTAATATTCATGAGTGTTATACACGCGCCTGACAGATGTATAAAACCATTTTTAAATTATTTTTTATTTTTTGTCATTTATTTATTATTAGTTTTTAAGTTTTCCTTTCTTCTTCCTTCTTTCCTTACTTTATCACCCCCATTTCCATGGCTATAAGCTACACATTTCACGGCATAGTTTTTTTTCAGTTATCAAATTCACAACACATACACGTCTCAAATTCGACGGGTTTCTCAACAAGATAGTTTATACTTTATAGATAAGATGGACAATTCTACCGAGAGAAACCAAGGTCGCTAGAATTTGATTTCCAGTGAAGGTGAGATGGTTCAAGTCTCTATTTTTTAATCTGGAATTTTGATTTACAAGGGGTAAGATCTAAGGAAGGTGATTTAATTAGCATTTTAGAAAGGAAATATATACATGTTCCACTTTATTGGAGAAAAACAGCATCTGCGAACATCTTTTCTGGCCAACCAAACCCACATCTATTTAAGAAACAAATTTGATATTTCTTTATTATGTAAAAAAAGAGTATGGTATAGATGAGGGAAAAGATAATTAGTGAGGGAGATGGTCGTTGTGAAGTAATAAGCTGAGAAAGAGAAAAGGGAGAAGACCAAAAGAGAGAAACGAAAAAGAAAACCTAAAATGAAAAATAAAATATCATCCAATAAGAGGATGACATATGTACAATTTGGACCAATTCTAATGTTATTTTTCCCTTTTCATGCACTTTTCAAAAACTGATAAAAAAAATCTTTGCCATACACGTTAAGGGGGGATTAATTTCACTTCATACTAAAATAGAGGGTACATCAACGCATGTAAAGTTGAAGTGTTAAACTAAGTTAAGTGGACAAGTTTTTGTGGAGGGGGGATTTAATGTATTTTTCCTAATAACTTTTTACTTATTTTTCTAGGAAAAGATTAGGTACTACAATTTTTCATTTTATGTGCCAAGGCATTAAAAGCAAGCAAAGAACAAAAATCACTCAACTTTCTCTTTATTGCACCAAAGTTGCTATAACTATTTTTTGTACAGAAAAAGTCAATCAAATTTACCTAAATATCACCAGTCACAACAATATTTTGTACTTTGGGTACGTTCACAGCAAATTATTAGGAGGAAACAAAGGAGACATGGTGATAGTGAACAACCTGACATAATATTATCTTTATGATATTGGTGATAGTGAACAACTGGACATAATATTATCTTTATGATATTAAGACAAAGTAGAGTGACTTTCTGTTGCAAAAAAAATATGATTTTCCAATCATAGTTGGACAAAGTTGAGTGACTTTTTCATTTCGAAAAAATGTCCACTAACTTCTGTGCAATAAAATAAATATTGAGTGACCATCTAAGAAATTACCCCAATAAGAGGTAGTTATTGTCGCTATCTTATTGCACAAGTAACATGCAAAGTAGTAACTTAAATGTGCATATAACAATTGATAAGACAATGGAAGTAATTGATACCAATAACGTCCAAAGCACCACCAGATGCTGCATTCAGAGAAAACCCTCCAGTATAGCAACATATGTCAAGAACTCTACGACCCTCTGAAATGGTAGATAAGAAGCAACGGTTTTCACGTTGATCGGCATAAAACCCTGTCTTTTGGCCATCCAAGGATATCAAATATGACATCTGATTCTCCATTACCTCAACCAGAAAAAAGAGTAAACCTGTTAACAAATCTTTCAGCAGCATAGATTGATACTTCACAGAAAAGTTCATACAACTGAAAAGGATATCAACATTGCATACCACGACTTAAATCTTAAGCATATGGAGCTCTTAATTCTCAAACTCCCTTTTTCCAATGCAAGGCATAGCTCACATATTAAATGCAGATTATACAACAAGTTATAGAATCAGTCACCAAACTATTTCGGAAGTTGTGATTTGGTCCTCAGTATTCAAAATTTGTGCAACCATAAGCGTAGTTTGTAGGAAGATATTTCAAATGCACTCTAATGAGCCTCTGTGGAAGAATTGACACTAAACAATTGATTTTTCACTTTTTTTTTAGAAAAGGTAACTGTGTATTCACAAAGTACACATCATCAAGGATAATGAGGACAGTCACTTACAACCCAGAGGGCACCATTCCAGCAAAAAAAACAAAAACTAGACTAAGTGGCTTTACAATTTCCCTATGAAATCAACAAAAAGTTCTATATCCCCCACTCTATCCTGTTTACACCAAAAATAAAGAAGACTGAGACAATTCATCTTGATCTTCTGCATGTTGTTGAATTTGTCTTTGAAACCTCTTGCATTTCTTTCCTTCCATAAGGTCCACCAAATACATGCAGGTATCATTTCCCACCAGTCCTCCTCTGATTCTCTTCTTCCAATCCCTTTCCAACTGTTAAGCATTCCTCTAGTAGTTTTTGGAATCACCCAATGCACTCTAAGCAAGCAGAAAAACATGTTCCACAGATTTGCAGCTGTTTTGCAGTGAAGAAACAAATGACTGTTTACTTCTGCATCTGATGTACACATAAAACATCTTGAGCAAATCTGTCTACCTCTTTTCTGTAGTACTTCATGAGTTAGACAAGCTTTCCTACACACTAACCAAACAAAACAAGAGATTTTTAGGGGAATCTTGGGTTTTCCACATAAGCTTCCAAAGCCATGTTGTGGACTGAGTATGGGTAACATTTCTGTTCCAGTAGCATTCTACTCTATCAGCTACATCAGACAATCCAGGGAAGTTGTTTAGTATCAACAGAAAACTTGCAACTCTATCAATTTCCCAGTCATATAAGGCTCTTCTGAATACTAAATTCCAGCCTTGTGGGCTCCACACCTGGGCTATTGTGGCTCTATTTTGTTGACTAAGGATGAACAAATCAGGAAATAGAGTTTTCAAACTCTCCTCTCCTATCCAAAGTTCCCCCCCAAAAATCGATCTTCAAACCATTACCCACCTTTAGTGCTATGTTGCAATGAAACTGAGGCCAGAATGGTTTTCCAGACAATACAGCCAATACAGCCATAAGTTCCCAGAACTTCTTCAGTATTCCAATGGCTTTGGAGGCTATATTTTTCTGTGATGACTCTTTTCCATAAAGGTGAGTCTCATTACAGAACCTCCATAGCCACTTTTGTAGTAGGCATGAATTTTGCTTAGTTTCTTGATTCCTAACCCCCTTTGCTTCTGATTGAGAGTTACAACATCCCATTTCACTAGACTATAGCCTTTGTTCTCCTTTTTGTCATTCCACAGAAAGGTTCTTCTAAGCTGATTAATTTTCTTCACAACACTTTTGGGGATGGGAAATAAACTCATCATGTAGGAGGGAATGGAATCCAACACTGATTTAACAAGTGTTAGTCTGCCTCCTAAAGACAAATATTGGCTTTTCCATCTTGCCAATCTTTTGTCACACCTCTCCAAAACTTCACTCCAAACCTCCAGTTCTTTGCTCTTAGCGCCCAGGGGAAGGCCAAGATATTTAGTAGGAAGAGTAGCTACTTGGCAGCCAAGGTTAGCAGCAAGTAGTTCCATGTTGTTACTTTGTTGACTGGGTAGAGGAAGCTCTTTTGCCGATTAACATGTAGACCCAATATGCCTTCAAAAATGGTGAGAATTGCCCTGATGTGTCGGATTTGAGATATGTCAGCTTCACACAAGATGAGGGAGTCATCTGCATATAGCAAGTGGGTAGTCCTCATTACATTATCTCTAATGCCTTGAGTCCGAGCTTGGAAACCCCCCAGCCAACCATTTGTCTTTGCCCTCCTGATCATGTGGTTCAGCCCCTCCATGGCTAAGATAAACAAAAAGGGTGAGATGGGGTTCCCTTGCCTCAATCCCCTTTGGGACTGGAAAAACCCTTCAGTGTTGCCATTAATGATTAGAGAAAACTTCACACTAGATATACAAAACCTTATCCAATTGATCCATTTCCTCCCAAATCCCATATCTTCCCGGACTTTCAATAAAAAATTCCAATTGACATGATTGTAGGCTTTCTCAATGTCAAGCTTGCAAAGGATCCCTGGAATCTTTTGTTTCACCCTAGAATCCACCAATTCCTTTGCTAAGAGTGAGGCATCCATAATTTGTCTACCCTTCAGGAATGCCATCTGATGCTCGTCTACCAGCTTCCCCATAACAGACTTCAACCTTTCGGTGATAAGTTTGGAGATTATCTTGTAGACACCTCCAATCAAACTAATTGGTCTAAAATCTTTTAGCTCTTCTGCACCAGCCTTTTTTGGTATTAATGATATGAATGTGGTATTAAAGGATTTTTCAAACATCTCCTTATGATGGAAATTTTGAATAGTCCCCATCAGGTCATCCTTTATCCCAGCAAACTTTGAAGAAGCTCATTGTGAAACCATCAGGGCCAGGAGCTTTATCACCATCACATTGTTTTATGATATTTAACACCTCCGCTTCTGAGAAAGGTCTCTGTAGCCACTCTTGTTCTTCTGGTAAGATGGTTGGACAACCTAACATGTCAAATGTTGGTCTCCATTTTTCAGATTCTGAGTAGAGCATTTTGTAGAACTCTATCATAGCAACCTTGATGTCTCTAGGTTCCACAATTTCCACACCTCTCACCATCAATCTACCAATGGTATTATACCGTCTGTGAGCGTTAGCCATTCTCTGGAAAAACTTAGTGTTGTTATCACCTTGCTTTAGCCACAAGACTCTGGATTTTTGTCTCCATTTGGACTCCTCATTCTTGGCCAGCTCCTCCAGTTCTACTACAATTGTTGTTCTCACCATCATCTCCTCTTCGGATAGTTCTCTACTTTCCTGCAACAAATCAAGTTCCGTCAATTCTTCAAGCAAACTATTCTTCTTGGTGGTCATCTCCCCAAAAGTAGCTCTGCTCCAGTCTTAAAGTTTCTGTTTCAGCATCCTTAGTTTGCTACTAAGCCTGTAATCCGGGCAACCTTCTACTATGAATTCATCCCACCAATTTTGTACCATCTCAAAAAAAACCTCCACCTTTAGCCACCAGTTTTCAAACTTAAAGCTTGACCTCTTTTGCCCCCAATTCCCACTTTCCAATAAGACTGGACTATGATCCGACATTACCTTGGGAAATTTTTTTTGCCTGATGTTGTTAAAGGTCTCCTCCCATTCCATGGAGAAGAGGAATCTGTCTAGTCTAGCTGCACTAGGATGATTTGGACCCCTACACCATGTGTATTTCCCTCCAATCATGTGGGGGTCATGAAGCTCCATATCTTTTATCCATTGAGCAAAGTCAGTCATCACATTTGTAATTCTATTACACCCTCTTCTTACACCATGTGTATTTCCCTCCAATCATGTGGGGGTCATGAAGCTCCATATCTTTTATCCATTGAGCAAAGTCAGTCATCACATTTGTAATTCTATTACACCCTCTTCTTACACCATGTGTATTTCCCTCCAATCATGTGGGGGTCATGAAGCTCCATATCTTTTATCCATTGAGCAAAGTCAGTCATCACATTTGTAATTCTATTACACCCTCTTCTTACACCATGTGTATTTCCCTCCAATCATGTGGGGGTCATGAAGCTCCATATCTTTTATCCATTGAGCAAAGTCAGTCATCACATTTGTAATTCTATTACACCCTCTTCTTACACCATGTGTATTTCCCTCCAATCATGTGGGGGTCATGAAGCTCCATATCTTTTATCCATTGAGCAAAGTCAGTCATCACATTTGTAATTCTATTACACCCTCTTCTTACACCATGTGTATTTCCCTCCAATCATGTGGGGGTCATGAAGCTCCATATCTTTTATCCATTGAGCAAAGTCAGTCATCACATTTGTAATTCTATTA